>JARDVA010460710.1:6736-24117 GCA_030265315.1 Mopalia swanii | reverse complement strand
TTCAGTTAGCTATTGCTGTTTTAAATGTGACACGATTCAGTTAGCTATTATGGTTTTAAATGAGACACGATTCAGTTGGCTATAACTATTTTAAATGTGACACGATTCAGGCAGCTGCTGCTATTTTAAATGTGACATGATTTAATTAGCTATTACTCTGAATATGACACGATTCTATTAGCTATTGCTATTTCAACTAATAATGTAACATTTGTCCATTTTCAAACATGTTAATTTATGGTTTAGCTTTGAAATGTGACGAAGATCAGTTTTAGATTTTTTCTTTAAATATAACGCTTCCTATATTTATTTTGTTGACGTGAAATCTCCGTTCTATTTGCATTCCAAATGTGATAAGAATCAGTGGTATGTTTATCAATTAATTTTGACGAAAATGTATGTTCATTTTCTTTAAAATTCGCGAAAAACTAAACAATCAACCTGTGTAACCAATAAGATAAATATATCTTGGTAACGCTGGGCGTATATCTATCTTTATTACTTGCCTCTTTCTCCTCCTCTTACAGCAATAGACCAAGCATCCGATAAGGAGAATCAGTAGAAGGAATGCCACCACTGAACTTGTTACTACTGCTATCCCCACAGCTGTCTGTATCCACGGTGTATCTTCATCAGTACTGCTATACTCGGTTACTGAGATAATACCGTAATCTGTCCAGACCGAGCCTGCATGAATGGTAAAAAAACATACTTTAAAATACTAGGCAACTTTTGTTTACGTTGATAGACGCAATGCTGGTTCGTCTGATCTGGGATTATAATATACATATTGTATATTTTAATCCCAGGTCTGATTAGGAAAATCTTTACTTTAGCTTTGAAAAGTTTCGTTATTTTGGGTGCATATGGTGATGCATAATCTTAACACATGGTATCTCTATATATAGACCTCTATAGAGAGCCCATGCTGTAAAACTCTGCTGGATTGTGTTCTGACCAAGCCTCAAATGCTGGATTTCTATTGGCAGCATACATCCTTGACTCCGATAACACGATAATTGTTTCTTGGCTCGCGACGATGTGGTGATGGAGAAAGTCCATCGTCTGGCAATTAGCTAAAACTAAAATGTAAATATATATATATATCAGTAATTAAATCCTGGCATAAGACACTCCGGTAATCAAATCTGTTCAAAATAAAAAAAATTCTGACCAAAAGTAGTTTGGTTTGCGAAATTGACCAAACACATAGCCGTTATAAACCTAAAAACGGCCATGACAAGAAGACTATTTGTTTTGACCGCCCGTGTTATCTGGCTTTCTATTGGACAATTTGAAACTGCAGTTAGTGCACTGCGTAAAGGAAAGCAGCTTGGCATAGGCTTTTGTTGGAGTTAACCAGGGATCAACTGCAATAACATAATAGCAAGGATCTACTATTGATCTGATTTTACACATTCTAGATGTTAAGGCGTACTGATCGAGTTCACTCAGGCCGCTTAGTTAGCTAGCTGTCTTATACATCTACACGAAGAGCCCAGTTCATTTGGGGATTTTGCATAATTGTTAAAGTAGAATGATTATGAAATGGTTATCATTACACGACATCCTCAAGGCGAAATGATTAGTGAAACTAGGTCTACAAACGGTTATACGTTTGGTAGCAGGTTAAATCCGATATCTTACCAGTAATGGCTGCTGCAGGTGATGAACCGTCAGCCACAAATGAGAGTGCCTCTGTCGAACTCAGAAAATTCTTCTCCACACCAACACTGCTCACAGAGTTGGTGGCGTTATCACTCAGTACATACATGTGGACAGTCACAGGCTTATCACTAGAATATAGACATGACCACAATCTGTTTTGTATAAACTTTTTTCAAAAGTTGTTTTGTTTTTGTCGTATTCACCATGCAGTAAAAAAAAAAAAAATTTATCTAAGAAAAGGAATAATCTCTCAAACTATACAACTTAAAGAATAATTTATAACTTAATTATAGCATCAACTAACACAATTCATGGATTTAGGACGACGAGATTAGAGTTATACTTTATAGAGACAATTGCATGTAAATATGTAAGTAAGTAAACAATAAAGCGTTCCGTTAATAACACTAGACCATATATGATTACCCTGTGGCTAAGAGTCTCCTCCGGCCAGATGCTGGGTCTGTGGCCAGACCATCCCTCTCCTCTACACACCATACCTTAACAACCGCCGCAGGATACTGAGTGTTATAGACGAGTGTGATCCCATTCACAAAACGCTTTTCGTTAGCAGTAAAATAAGTCTGGCTAACAGACAGTGTGATTGAAATAGCTTTAGTCGAGGGATCAAAAGCATCAATCCGTATAGCAAGATTGTTCGCTGAAGTACGAGTTGTTGTTCCTTTATCCTGGGCCATAACATAAATGAGGTATTTTGTTCCCGCAACAGCAGTGGCGAGTAACACAACTTCTCCTAAAAAGAAAAATTACTAACGGTAATGGCTGCGTGATTGACACTTTTGTGATTGATCAAAGTTTAACATCCTATCTAAAGCAATATTATATGTATGCATTCATTCATTTTATATTTTAAATTCAAGAAAAATAGTAAGCTTAGCGTTGATTTTTGTCATTAGTATTCAGATAGTATTCAGAATAACAAATTAGTAGGCCAACTGAAAGGAACGACTAAGCCTATGTAATGCATTCAAAATGAATAACAAATAACTTACCGGATGTTTCACCCACAGAAAACAGGTGGTTGTTTCCAGTCTGTACTATGTAATAATTAACCAATGCGTTCGAGCCCTCATCAATATCGATAGCATATACAGTTGCGATGGAGGCTGCGCATGTTCCGTCGAAAGCTACTTCTTTATTCAAAAAGGATGTTGTGAATATTGGGGCATTGTCATTTTCGTCCAATACTGATAGCGTTATTATGGCTGAATCGTTCAGTGAGGGACTCCCCCCATCTTTACCATACAGAGTAAATACAAATGACGAATCCGTCTCCCTGTCTATAACTTGTTTTACTGACACTATCCCTGTTTTGGAATCCAGAGCAACCAGTTGATCGGCGCGTAATCCATCAGTGGTGGACGTGTCTATAGACAAGGCCACCGCGCCATTACTCCCGATATCATTGTCATTAAAAACAACAGTTAAAATACTGGTCCCCGCCGCTACATTTTCCGTGACGGTACCGCTGTATGAGGCGGCACTAAAGACGGGATTGTTATCGTTTAGGTCACCAACTGTCACGATCACTTGGACTTCTGTAGATAGTACTGGGCTGCCATTATCATAAGCTCGACACACAAGCACATACCTGTCAGCCCTTTCTCGGTCCAAGTCACCAGTCGTTGTAATTTCACCCGTGGATAAATCGACGGCAAATACGTTAGTACCTACCAGAAGATAGACTAACTGATATTGGACAGCCGAGTTAATGCCTGTATCATCGTCTGTAGTCGTTAGTCTTCCCACTGGAGAACCAGAAAGAACGTTTTCTGCTATACTGAACGAATAAGGTGAATCAGAAAATACTGGCGGGTTGTCATTCACGTCAGATATTGTCAAGGATAGGGTAACTGATGCCGTATTAACTGGATACCCTTTGTCAGATACTAGTACAACCAAATGGTAGTTGGCCGTTGTCTCTCTATCAAGAGCCTTCGCGATCTGTACGATGCCGACCTCTGTCTCGACTTTCCAGTCACCATCAGTGTTCCCCGATACTATGGAATATGTAAAGTCTGCGTTCAATCCCTCGTCCATATCAGAAGCTGTGACTGTCATTATCACAGAATCAGTAATCGTGTCTTCAGAAATAATCGTGTCATAAACTCCATTCACAACAGGAGGGTTATCGTTAATATCTAGGACGACTATAGTGACAGTAGATGTCCCTGTATTTGGTGGAGAGCCTTGGTCTATAGCTCTTATGGTCAACGTGTACCTTTAATACGGAAAAAATATTTTTTAACACATTTCAAATCTTAAATCGCCTAAAATTATTGTATTAATGTTACGAGTTTGGGTTTCAATGGACATACAAAAGAAGATATCTGTAAACAAGTGTTGTTCAAAATGAGCAACGAATTGTAGTGATTTAAATTATGGTATTTCTAACATTATTGCCTTACTATAACAAACAAGTTGCATCTTTGTTTACAAATCATGTAAGCGCCATAGTCATATTTATCGATATCTATAGGTAGGAGGTAAGGTTATTCGCATAAAATGAACTCACGACGGGTCGACTTCTCTGTCTAATGGACCGGTTGTAGTTAAATCGCCATTTGTTGAGTGGACTGCAAAGGGATTCAATGTGACCAGGGAATAGGTAAAGACGCCGTTACTTCCTGAATCTGAGTCCGATGCTACTACTTTTGTTACCACAGTTAAACTGGAAACATTCTCGTAGACTGATATTGTGAAGTCAGCAAGTTGAAATACTGGTATATTGTCGTTTAAGTCAGTCACAGTGAGGAATACTGTGGCTTGAGAGGACCGTTGTGGAGAACCGGAGTCGATGGCTTTTATAACCAAAGAATAGTGTGTTTTTATCTCAAAGTCAATGGAAGCAGATGAAGCTGTCTGGATCTCTCCACTGACTAGATCGACAATGAATACATCTGTATCTCCAGTGACAGCCAAAAACGTGATATTCCCATTGACTCCTGTATCAGCATCACTCGCTGTCACGGCTCCTACATATGTTAATCCTGCGACATTTTCGTTAAGAGTTACATAATAAGAATTAGACGAAAACACAGGAGTTTCGTCATTGACGTCTGTCAATATAACAGATAACGTCATAGTTGATGAAAGGCCTGTCATGTTGCCACTTCTGTCCTGGGCTACTATTTCCAAAGAGAAAGTATTTGGAACAGCATCAAAATCAAGTTGAGACCAAACCTACAGGAACAAAAAAGTGAATATTCAACAAAATCAAACGGTGCGAGACACTCTGTATTTAAATGGATTGGAAAGTTGTTAGCAATTGACTCAGGGTTATATATCGCTATACATATCTTAAGATGACCAAATCAAGGATTTAGATGAAACAAGAGAATAGCAATCAGAGATTGCTAAACAATATGCCCCCCACCCCCGCAGTCCACCCAAGACATACATCATTACATGCAGTGCCCCAAACAATTAAACTAATGAGGGAAACTTCACTGAGTGTTATGCAGAAATTTGCATAATCCCGTGACTTTATTCTACGTTGAGCATCTGCGTATACAGAAGAATACACTATGTAAATTTCAAAAGTCTAAGTGAAATAGTAACCAAGATACAGCCCAGACAAGCTTCCCGGACAAACGCAACCAATTTGCATAATTAATGGTGAAATTTGCATAATTTCATGATTTATTTTCTACGTTGCCCATCTGCGTACATAGAAGAATGCACTATGCAAAATTCAAAAGCCTCAGTGAAATAGTAACCAAGATACAGCCCAGACAAGCTTCCCGGACAAATGGAGCCAATTTGCATCATTAATGGGGAAATTTGCATAATTCCGTGACCTTTTTTCTACGTTGTACATCTGCGTACACAGAAGAATGCACTATGCAAGTTTCAAAAGCCTAAGTGAAATAGTAACCAAGATACAGCCCCGGAAAGCTTCCTGGACAAATGGAGCCAATTTGCATAATTTATGGGGACATTTGCATAATTCCATGATTTGTGTTCTACTTTGCACATCTGCGAACATAGAAGAATGCACTATGCAAATTTCAAAAGCCTAAGTGAAATAGTAACCAGGATACAGCCCGGACAAGCTTCCCAGACAAATGGAGCCAATTTGCATAATTCATGGGGAAATTTGCATAATTCCGTGACTTTCTTTCTACGTTGCACATCTGCGTACATAGAAGATTGCATTAAGCAAGTTTCAAAAGCCTAAGTGAAATAGTAACAAAGATACAGCCCGGAAAAGCTTCCCAAACAAATGGAGCCAATTTGCATAATTAATGGGGAAATTTGCATAATTCCGTGACTTTTTTCTACTTTGCACATCTGCGTACATAGAAGAACGCATTAAGCAAGTTTCAAAAGCCTAAGTGAAAAAGTAATCAAGATATAGCCCGGACAAGCTTCCTGGACATCCGGACATACGGACACACAAACACACAGACAGAAAAGGTAAAACCTAAGACTAAGAAAAACTAAGAAATACACATTTACCTGTAGTTGTCCGGTAATGGAGTCAATGAAGAATGGTGTGCCGGGAGCGTTTCCAGATGTTATGGTATAAACTATACTTCCATCCGTGTTCGCGTCACTGTCTGATGCTAATGCTGTTAGAATAATCGTACCAACGGCCGTGTCTTCTGGTATTGAAATACTTCCATTACTTCCATTAAAAACTGGAGTAAATTCGTTCACTGGCAAGACTTGAATGCTTACAATGGCACTGCTACTTCTAGGGGATATACCGTTGTCAGACGCTTGGACAGTGAGGGTGTGATATGTCGAGGATTCGTAGTCAACATTCCTTCCCCCAGCTATTTCAATGGCATTGCCTGTCATAGTAAAAATGCCATCTGCATTTCCACCAGTAATGGAAAACAACAGAGCTCCATTTATTCCAACATCATCATCTAAAGCTGTAACGTGCAACACTGTACTGCCTGATGCAGCTGTTTCAGATATCTTGACAAGGTAAGAGACTGGATTGAAAATGGGAAAATTATCATTTACATCAATGACCGTAATGTTTACTGACACTTCTGAACTACGTTCGTCAATAGCTCCTGGTAAGTTATCTGTTGCCCTGACCGTGAGGATATATTCCGACGTTTGCTCTCTATTTAATAAGCCTACAGCCTCGATCTGTCCCGTTGATTCCTCAATCGAGAAGTGGTTCTCGGAGTTCCCTGCAGTTATAGAGTATCTCAGTTGTCCATCATACCCTGAATCATTGTCTGTTGCATTTACCACAATTACAGATGTACCAATCTGAGAATCTTCACTAAGGGTTGTCGCATAAAAAGCCGTGGCAAACACCGGGTCATACTCGTTGACTCCATTAACACTGACAGTCACGAATGCTGACGATAGTAGTTGCCCATCAGTCACCTCGACCACAAGATCGTATGAAGTCGTTGTTTCGAAATCTAATGTTGAATTGACTGAAATAACACCCGAGTTACTATCTATACCAAAATCTCCATTAGTGTTTCCACTTGCCAAAGAATATGTTAATATTGTAGACACAGAGTCGACGTCAGTGCATGTCAAACTTAAAAGAGTACCTGTATCGCTTTCTAGAGCGGTCTGAAAGTAGTTCTGCGGATTACACACTGGTGGGTTATCGTTAATGTCAACAATGGAAACGGTCAGTGTTGTGGTGGACGACAAGGAAGAAGATAGAACACCGTCAGATACAGTAATCTCTAACTCATAAAGGGCATCTGTTTCAAAGTCCAAGGTACGACTGATTCGAACAATTCCAGACGATGGATTAATTTGGAATTTTTTATCTGGATCCCCTGAACTAATCACATAGTAAAATGTTTCACTCGACACGTCCGAGTCTGTGACATTTATGATTTCTATAACATTTCCTATGGGTTCATCTTCCTTAATCGACACTGAATACGGACCAGCTGGGCTGAATGCAGGTGCTACCTCGTTAACATCTGTTATTGTTATAGTAACTGAGACATTGTATGTAAAATTTCCATCAGAAACCATTACATCTAATGAATATAACGCTTGGGATTCCGCATCCAGGGTGGACGACACGGTAACCTCTCCTATGGAATCAATAACGAATGGCACTGGTGTGGACAGAAGATAATATTTCAACAAAGCGTTTGCTCCTTCGTCTGCGTCTGAGCAAGAAAGGGAGGCCACCGAGTGGGACAATGAAACGTTCTCTGCCACTGACCGATAGTAGGCGGGTGTACAAATCGGAGCATTGTCGTTATAATCTACAATATCAACGGAAACTGTGGCTGATCCTGATCTCGCTGGGGACCCCAAATCACTGGCAAGGATTGTTAAATTATAGGCTCTGGTTATTTCGTAATTCAAGAAAGTGGCAGTTCTTATATCCCCCGTTGACGAATCGATGGTAAATTTTCCTTCAGAATTACCAGTGGCGATTGAGTAGACTATTGTACCTACACAGAAGGAAGAATCAATCAGACAGATTAAAATACCTTTATTGGAGGTGTATGAAAAGAGCCTGTATATTGCCGTGTTATATGCCATTTTCAAACGGATATACTATTGTTTCTTGCTGACACAAGAATGTAGGTAAATGCCAGCACCAATTTCATTTCAATAAAGGCTCTGTTAATTCTGTAGCACTTAAAATCCGAATTAAAATTTTTTTCATTAAGTTTGAAGTTAGATATGCAAAATGAGCTTTACCAAATGTTGTATCATCGGCATCATTTGCTACAACCCGGAGAACTGATGCATCGATCAACACCTCCTCTCCCACCGAAACAGAATACGGTGAACAACAAAACACGGGGTCGTTGTCGTTTTCATCTAAAATGATAACAGAGAAAACAATAATAATCTATACGGATAATTTCCCATTTCAAGTAAAAATAAATCTGAGCTCCTAAACTAATTTCTTGTATCAATTTTTTTTTATTTGCATTTACCAAGTCTAAGACCTATGTTAATCCAATAAATAAATAAGCTATACACTATTTGTGTGATTGTAAAAAATGAAAACTGAACGACAACCAACAAGGTAAAGCAATAGGGAAGAAAATACATGTGTGAATGCAATGTCTATTAAGTATTTGTGAGCTTTGTTATGCAGATAATAAGAAAGAGTTATTTCACTATTACTTTATCCATACCTGCAATATTAACGTCGAGAACAATGACCGTAGTTAAATTGGGCGAGCCTTGGTCGGACACATTAATCACCAAAGAGTAGCTGACAGTCGTCTCGTAATCAAAACTTGATCCTAGTACAGTAGAAACTTCTCCCAATGAATCGATTTGAAAAAGTGAACTACCAGACCCACTTTGAATCGAAAATGTTAACTGATTGTTTGGATTGGCATTGTCTCCGTCACTACATGATAGCTGAGCAACATGAGTGACCGATACCGTGCTCTCCAGTACACTTGAACTGTACAACGATCGGGAGCATAATGGAGAAACATCATTAATATCGGTTACATGAATCGTCAGAGAATACGTTGCCGTATTGGCCGATGGATTGGTTCCTCCGTCGACTGCTATCACATCTAACTTATACTGTAAAGTTGTCTCTGCGTCCAGTGAGCCACTTACAAAAATGACACCACTCTGGGGATCAATGGAAAATTTGCCAAAAGCCCCAGACTCAATGGTAAATGTTATTTCGCCGTCTGCGTCCAAGTCAGAATCTGTAGCGTTAAGGTCTAGGACAAATGTGTTTATTGCGCTGTTCTCCGTAACATACTCCGATGAGCTAGACGAAGGTGTGAAAGTAGGAGTAAATTCGTTATAACCTGTTACAGTCAAATAGACGCTAGCATCTGTTGTCAAACCGCCCCCATCAGTCGCTCGAATCACTAAAGAATATGAACTAGTCATTTCATAATCCAAGGATGTTACATCATTGACGATTAGCTTACATTCTCCTGTAGGAATGTGCTTATCAACACGGAAAACATTGTTAGTATTTCCACTGAGAATGTTGTATGTAATTTCGCCATTAGTTGCTTTATCGCCGTCAGCGGCTGTTAAACTTATAGTAGTTGTTCCTACTAGAGAGTTTTCTGACAAAGAAGTAGAATATGATCCGGGTGAAAAGATTGGGAAATTGTCATTGGCATCAGTTATAAATATTTCAACTGATGTTGACACAGTTCTTATGGAATCCACTGTACCAGAGTCGGTGGCAATAAGTGTTAGATTATAGACATCGGTGGATTCTCTGTCAGTACCTCCTATAACACTAATGACTCCGGAATGAGGATCTACGGCAAATGTGGAACTCGCTGGGTTAAACGAAAACGTAACAGTCTCGGAGGAGTCTCCATCTGTTGCAGCTACTGTGTAAATACTTGTACTCGTTGCTGTATTCTCCGGGACGTTAGTGCTATATGGTAGAGAGGTAAAGCTTGGGTCATGTTCATTGACATCAGATATTGATACCGCTATTTCTACAGTGGACGTCAACGCAGGAATTCCACCATCAATAATGTGTATCAACACATAATAAGATGTTGTGCTTTCATAATCAAATGTTGAATCTGAAAGCAAATCATTGGAACTCATTGCTTGGAAGGGACCGTTGCCAACAACTGAATTTACGGTGTATACAGAATAGCTAAGTAGTGAACTTCCCCCATCATCCAAATCAGAGCAAGTTAATGTGCCAATAGTCGATCCGACAGTAATATCTTCTCTAACTAAAACTGAACCAGTTGATGGCGTACATTCAGGTTTGTTGTCATTTACATCGGTAACAAAAACAAACACTGTTGCCGTGGTACTTCTGGACGGGCTCCCTCTGTCTTTAACGATTACATCAAACGTATATGACGTGTCGGTCTCGTAATCTAGGTAATCTCTTAGGGTTATTTGCCCTGTCGATGGATCCAAAAGAAACTTTGGCTCAGATGACATGGTGTAAAATATCTCCCCATCGACTCCCAAATCAATGTCCGTGGCTGCTAGCTGGGTGACCAAAGATCCCAGGGACGAATCCTCTGACAAGCTGCCATTGAATGAGACGGAGGAGAAGATCGGATCGTTATCATTCACATTAGTGACTGAGATAGTAACCACTACAGTGGAGGTGAGGGACCCTGCAGCACCTGCTCTATCAATGGCGTACACTGTTAAACTGAACCATGGGTTACTCAACGTGTCGTAATCTACAGAAGCACTACTTGTGATTTCGCCATTATTAGCATCAAGAATAAATACTCCACCAGTATTACCACCTGCAACAAAAGTAAATAGAAAAGCGTTGTTATTGTCTTTACATATAGATTCGTATCCACGGGTTAAATTAAATAAATCAAATGTGCAACATATATCATTTCTTTTGTGGCTATTATAGATACTCTGGGTGTACCACGCAGATATTTTTTCTACTTATTTCACTTTTTGTTTTATTGGTCACAACGATTTCGACCTGACTTTGATATTAGTTGTAGCCACCTGTGAATTTGGCAGACACAGCGTTTTTGCGCTACATGAAGTATATTACATATTTATAGTGGAAGCAGTTGAATTACACAAATTTTGCGTTATAGTCCTTCAATGTAACTACATGTATAATGTATTCATATATAACTTGTGGCCTGGGTCTGATTAAACTTACCGGCTATGCTGTAGGTTACTACACCATTATTTGACGTATTTGGGTCATCAGCGTCCGAAGCTGCTACAGTCACTATGACACTGGCACCTACAGCATCCGCTTCCGATACGGAACCACTGAAAGACAACATCACAGAGCAGTTTGTTATCTAGCATACGACAACTCAATTTAACTGGCATTAGTTTCTAAATCTGTCCACGTCAGAAAAACATTACACACAGTGAAAAAGTGTGATGAATATATATATATGTTTTAATAAAAGAAAAAGGAAAAATTTGCTTGCCTCCACCGGGATCGTAACCGGGGCCCTTTGGGTTAGAGGCCCAACACTCTACCGCCTGAGCTACAGAAGCTCACGGCAAAACGAGTCACGAATTCTAACCTATAGTGAAGACAGCGATTTTCTCTCTACATAAAACACGGACCCATGTAGAATTTACAATGAAGATCACATTAGTCAGTGATTAGTAACCACTACAGTAGAGGCCAGGTATCCTGCAGCACCAGCTCTGTACCTGGCGTTGACTGCTTAACTGAACCATGGGTAATAATCTATAGAAGCAGTTGGCGGGAAAACGACTATTTATTTCAAATGGTTTTTCGAGTTCCCTCACTCATCCTGCCCTGAAGCCTCTCCTATAGAACCTTTTTATAATGCTTGAAGAGAAAATAACAAAATATTTTGTTTATGAGGACATATAGGCCATCATTATGCGAGATCGAAATCACAGTGGTTGGAAATTCTTGGACAGAGGAATTTCCGGTGTATTGACTACACATTTTTGCTATTTTGGAATATGAACGAATGATTTATAATTTATATAATTTAGAAACTCGAAGGCAGGAATAGGGCAGAAAGTGAAAGTTAAATCGTGATAAAGACGATTAACCAGTGTTGAAAAAAGACGTCTCGAAACACAGAATTTCCTTAAAAATACACGTTCTCTGGAGCGAAAACGCCCCAGTTTATTTTCTGATTAGAATAAATGAAATAATTTCGACTAGGTTTTTTAAACAGAAGTACCTGTAGCTGTAGGCACTGAAAATAGGATCATTGTCATTGACATCTGTGACGTTAACAACCACAGTAGCTGTTGATGAGAGTGTTCCATCACTACCTTCAACCAAAAGTGTATATGTGTCTAGAGTCTCTCGGTCAAAAGAAGACTGCAGTGTTATCCGTCCGCTTCCACCGTCGATCAGAAACTGGGTATATGCGGAAACAAAACGGTACTGGACTTGGCCCTGACTGTTGTCAGAAGAGTCAGTATCAGCAGCAGAGACACTCACTACGCCATTTCCCACAGATTCATCCTCTGCAATATCTACGTTGTATGTACCTAGAAATATTGATGAGTAAAATGAAAAACATTTTAAAAACTTTCCCTGCATTAAGAAAAATAGCGACGTTTTCTAAATAAGCTAATTGTACAGTGGTAAGCCTGTAACGTTTAATATTATTCTACGACTTACCTGCGCTCGTGAAGCTGGGGGTGTCCTCATTGACCGGAATAATGTTCACAGTCACCTGAATATCCTGAGTATTTGTCCCATCTGACGCCGATATAATTAGATCATAAGATCGTGTCCCAAGATCGAAGTCAACCAAACTTTTGAGAGTTAAATCATTGGTGGTTATCTGGAATACTGACAAGTCACCTGAAGTAATACTGTAGGATATAGTGTCACCATCGTCATCTGTACAAGAGAGAGTCTGGACAACATCATTTATCGCAGCATCCTCGTTTATTGATGTGGTGATCACTGAATTTGGACAAGTCGGCGAATTATCATTAACATCAGTTACGTTCACATTTACAACGGCTGTGACACTGTTAGTACCTGCCTCTTCTTTGGCCTGTATCACAATAGAATAGGAAGCTAGGGTCTCTCTGTCGAGTTGCTTGTTAACAAATACCTGTCCCGAGGTACTATCCACCACGAATTGATTGTTTGGGTCACCCGATATAATAGAGTAGATGAGATTTCCTTCAGGTGTGTTTGAGTCATCAGGATCTGAAGCTGTTACACTCTGGACTAACTGGCCTACAGAAGCTGATTCAGCAATGTCTGTATCAAAGGATCCACTGAAGGTGGGCGCTCCGTCGTTCACATTAGTGACGGTCACCTTGACTGTGAGCGCAGTGGATTTAGCCGGTGTGGCGCCATCGTGAGCAGTTACAGTTAGGGTAAAGGAACTCGCGGTTTCAAAATCCAGAGCACCTGAAAAACACAGTTAACGACAACAATTTTTAAAAATGCGTTGTTTTAGCTTATGGCATTTTGCATTGTTCTGATTTGGTCTAAAGTGAGTCATACGGTATGCAAAGAAGCTGGTGCGAGCGAGTTAAAAGACTCCAGCTGACACATTATATTTTTCATTTTCGAAGATGCAGCAAGTTATTACAGGGCGTAGGACTTGGTGGATTTACATCATAGAGCCTTAGGTTATGTAAAATGTTTTATGTGCCAACAAACTGGTTAAGTATGTCCAAATTGCTCTTCTGATCTCAACACGGTAAAAATATTAGTACACGTTAAACATTTATGTTAGATACATAAATGTACAGGGTGACATACTGGTCAATGTTATCTCTCCAGTTCCAGCATCAATTGCAAATTCGGACCCTGAAGGACTCTGGCTCAATCCGTATGTTATCGTCCCAAAACTCCCATCATCAAAATCATTACATGGCAATGATCCTAGTAATGTTAAAGGAAGACTTCCGGCCACTAAAAATAGGGAAAACAAAGATTGAACTGTCTAAAGAAAAAAAACAACAAACGTGCAAAATCATAGAATGTATAAACAACGGATAAATAAATAAATAAATAAAATATAAATAAATAAATAAATATATACATTTTAGCCAAGTATGTACAAAATGACTGATCGAACGTGGATATTTAAGTATTATCAGATGGGTTTCTGATGTTATACATACGGGTATTCTCAGCCTGTGAAACAGTTATGTACGTCGAGCTACAAGACGGGGAGTTGTCGTTCACGTCAGACACATGGATACTGAGAGTCCCCATCCCCTGAAAAAAACAGGTTATTACAAAATAAAAACTGCATAAAATATAAAAAGTTTAACAACATAAAATGGAATCAAACGTTTAAAAATATTGCTGATTATTTGTAATAAATTATGTGGAAACAACAAAACAGATATCAAAAAATTTCGCGTTATTATTTTACCTTACCTGAAGTCCACCGCCATCGGTAGCTCTAATAGTAAGAACATAATACTTTGCCGAGGAGGATAAAATTTCGTAATCCAGTTCATTCACAAGGATGATGTCTCCAGCAGAGGCGTCAATACCAAATATAGAGTTTCCACTTTGAC
The DNA here is from genome assembly GCA_030265315.1 of Mopalia swanii. NCBI lineage: Eukaryota > Metazoa > Mollusca > Polyplacophora > Chitonida > Mopaliidae > Mopalia > Mopalia swanii. The sequence goes on along the minus strand of JARDVA010460710.1, from coordinate 9,507 downwards.
TGACTGAAATGTTGAATCATACTACAGGTTATTACTTACATGTCGATCTCTTAGATGCCTGAATAAAGTGCTTTAAACAACTGATACTTTTGTTTTGTTCGCTTTTAATTCTTCCACAGAATTTGCTTACTATTGTTGTTCAGTATTGGTTTGTGTGGTAGATATTAATAATCTTATCACCTTTGCTTGTTCAAGACCTCTTGTTTTGTGGGGTTAATTCTAGGCAATATTACAGACGATCCATGCGATACTACTTAAACACAATAATGCTTATAATTACTAATATAAGTATTATTTAGAGGTGTAATTTTACCTGACACAATAGTATAGCTGAGATCTCCGTCTACTCCTGTGTCACTATCTGTGGCTGCGAGGGTCAGAAGGATGGTAGACGTGGCCGTGTGTTCCGCCCATGTGACATTCTGCTCTGCTGGTGAAAAGACCGGAGTGTCTTCGTTGATTGGGTTGATGTCCACGACAACTTGGACCTCTACAGAGTAAGTACCATCTGTTATCTCTACCACCAAGGAATAACTGGTGACACCAGACTCAAAATCCACAGCTGAGATACAACAAATAAATCAGAAAATAACCAAACTATTCACAATTTGCTGAATATTAAGATTCCAATAAAACTATAGCTTGTATGTTTCCTCTGTAAGGAAATGTACGGAAATGTGTAATTGTACTTTTAGGAGACGCCCTGGTGACCATTGGCTGTTAAAATCAATAAAGAATAAAATTACATTAATTGTATTTATACAGACAAACAGTCAATTAAAATCATAGGGATGCCTGTCATTTTCTCTTCTTATAAAGATCAATAACACAGTGTTAATTTAACTAATTACGTCTGGAACAAATTTACTTCTCAACAACAAATTATAATTTCTCGAGTGACTGCATAAACTACTACCGTTTTGTAGCTGAATTAGCCCAGTTTGCGATACATTGAATGCACTGCCTGTGTTCCCTGAGATGATGGAGTAAATCAGAGTGTCCGAGCTATCCGGATCTGTACAGGATACTGTTTGAACCTTGAAATATGAAACATTGTAATTATTATCTAAATGCTTTTGAGAATTTCACATATTTAATTCCAATCACACAAAGAACATTCCAAAGATGTGAAATAATAAAGATAAGAGCCCGTTGGAATCTCTGGAACGGAACAGCAACCGTGTTATTCAGATAAACCTTATTTTACAGTTAACTATATATTAACACAAGATATAACCACTGGTGATCACATTTACTTCAAAATTTATTTTTGTTTTATTGTTGATAATTAAATTTAATTAATAAGTTAATTGACTTGACATTATTTGCATTGGATAAAAGGAGAAATTTGAATAATACATACGTTGGAGTCAATGGGAACGGTTTCATCTATAGCAGTCTGGAGAATGGTGGGGGAACAAGACGGACTGTTGTCATTGGCATCTGTGACGGATACACTGACTGTAACAGAGTCTGCTAAACCTCCTCCATCTGTGGCTAACACCGTCAATTCTATGGGATTCACCAGCAAAGTGTCAAAATCCAAAGCCCTAGTTAACTTTATTATACCACTGGCTGAGTTTATGTGGAAATTGTTTGCTGTATCGCCCGCTGAAAAAGAAGTTATAACATGTTAAAGATTGCCACAAAGAATAAACAAATGCCATTGAAGGATATCCTCACCCAATAGAGACGACAAAGTAAAGTCACAACATTCAACATTCCTGTATAGCATTGTACCGATTGGTCAACATTTTAATTTTGATGTTACCCAAACCGTTCTCACTAGTGTGAATATTTCTCTCAATTTTCTGCGGCCATACTTTGTTTTTAAAAAAAAAAGATAAAATTTTCGTGCTACTTAAACTCGATCTGTATGATGTGACAAGAATCCACTGAAGTTCTATAAAAGCCCCAAGATATTTCCAGATGTTTTCCGGGGCAGTGGACTTATCACAAATGAAATGCCTCTAGGTGGAGTGCCTGACTTGTTATTGGTTCGATTTTCATGAGGATCTGATCTCACCTTTCAATCTCTACTCTGGCTACAGGTTTCAGATAATGGTATCCAAAATTAGCGCCAATATCCCTACTGTTTCCACTAAATGGCGGTATATTTGCATGAGGTAAAAAGAGTAATACCGTAAAATGTTATTTTATTATCTCAAAGCGACTTAAATTTGTACTTACATGAGACAGAGTATATGATATCCCCATGAGTGCCATAATCAGCATCTGTGGCTGTCACAGTGGTAATGGTGGCTCCCACTACAGAGTTCTCACCAACCTAGAATAAATGCCAATCTTCATAAGTCTGGAAAATATCTCGTTTTTCTACGCGTTTTTCATCATACACCCTTTCATTTTAAAGCCCTCTTGACTGCGACTGTTGTCTGTTACCTCACTTAGAAATGACACCAAAGCCACTTCCGATTTAGCTTCCAGCCACATTAGGGATTTTCCTAACCATTCAGTACCATCTAGCTTTCCAACACAGACTGTAACTTTAGGATAAACCCGCGCCGTAACTGTCTAACCCGGAAGGCGCTACTTTAAGCCAGAATTAAACATGTTAAAATGTGTAATGCGGGTCAACATAAAATAGAACACTTTTTTTTTTTAAGAACAAATAAATTTGTTATTATCTTAAAAACAAAAGCTGAATGACATCATAGAATAGTCCTGGTATATTTAAGCAGTTGCAATTTTCCTGCTTGGCGATGTACTAAAGTAATCTCGGGAACTTCAGGTCCAGGGGGGGGGGGGGGGGG
>JARDVA010460599.1:0-15802 GCA_030265315.1 Mopalia swanii | reverse complement strand
GCAACTTCTCCTCGTGGATTGAATGATGCGTCTGAACACAGATTGTAAAGATTTGAATAGGGAACTCCAAAGGGACCAATTAAGGGAAAGGGATGTGTCAGGTGTTTTCGCCCAACAAAGGTTTGGGAGGGAGCTGTGGAGCCAAAGGTTAACATTACGGCTTATGGCAAATAAATAGAAGTCTTGCGCCAAGTCGTTCCGCGGGGGAAAATCCAGATGGCGATGATCCATACTAAAGGTATTGGAAGTAGCGAATTTGATAACTATTTATTATTTATTTGGCCGACAGCTTGTGAAACGAAGATTTTCGATAACACCGGTATATGCTCTTCATGATGGCGTGTCATAAAAAATGCCGTCCTATCAGCAATATCGTTGTCGGCGTTTCTGTGATTGTTGCTGTTGTAAAGCACCGAGCCTTTGTAACGTGTCAGTCATAATAACTAAAACATTGTTCTAGTCACATTTTAAACTGGGTTGTTTGTCTTTCTTAAAATGTGGATAACTAGGTATATCCTGACCTTTTATTAATAGCGTTTCTCAATAGAATTGTTGTTGCAACACGTTTTGTCGGGTAATGTTTAAGAGGCAATGATGCCTTTAAATCTGGATGGTCCAGTTACAGTTTATTGACAGAAATTCCTAATTGATCAATAATATAATAGACAGCCATCCCCAGTCTAAATAGTATATTCATCTTTCTAAGATTGCTAAATTTCCAATGTTTTTCAGCTGAAGTTGGAGATAATCCATACTTTGTAACGAACATAGAGAAAACTGCCGTACGACTGGTATTTGCAGCAGTTGCTTTAGAAACGGGAGCAGACCTGCAAGACGTTAAACAAGTGATACATGCTGGCTGTCCCAAGATTGTTGAAAGTAATGATTATGAGTATTGATTCTTAACCCATAAGACAGCCGTGAACACAGATCACATGATAGACCTTTAGAAACTGACAGTTTTCTCAATTATACAATATACACATGAACTGTTAACACCTTAAACCTGCGGGAATATCATTTACATTAGAACTATATTTACAAAATGCAGTGTACGTTATAGACTATTCACAACTTCATGAACATCAGAAACATCTAAGAAATAACAAATGTATTTACATGTTCAATATGGGTTGGAACTGTACCCAGAGTCCAGTACACAACGTGATAATTACAGCATATAAAAGACAATATTTGTGCAATATGGGCTTCAGTGCAACCATATTAGTTTTAACTGTACTCGCTGTTCATACTGTGAACCACCAGAGTCCACAAACATGAGAATTATGACATATACAAAATATAATATTTGTGAAATATGGACCATAGTGCAACCATATAATTTTAAACTGTACTCACCGTACACATGTATATATAGATACTGTGACCACAGTGCAACCATATAAGTTTAAAGTGTACTCACCGTACATATAGATACTGTCAACAACCAGAGTCCACAAACTTGAAAATTATGACATTTAAAAAATACAGTATTTGTGCAATATTGACCACAGTGAAACCATATTAGTTTAAACTGTACTCACTGTACATACTGTGAACCATCAGAGTCCACAAACATAAGAATTATGACATTCAAAAAATACAATATGATGTGCAATATGGACCTCCGTGCAACCATATTAGTTTAAACTGTACATACTGTGACCACAAACAGGAAACTTACAACATATGAAAAATACAATATTTGTGTATGTGGTATAAAGGAGGGTTTTCATTGGATAACACATCCAAGAGCATAATGACAAAAATATATGTCTGTATAATAACACTGCACCAATCCATAGATAACTCACAAGACCACATTTCAGGCCATATAAAGACTCCATATACCAATCCATAGTCTAAATAAGAATCTGTAATCAATAAATGACAGTATGTAATGTACTTTCATTTAATTTAATTTCAGGCTATGTACAGCGAATAGGAAGATCAGGATGGCCAGCATCAGCCATTTTGTGCTGCAATAAGGCAGATAGTGGAAGTCAATGAAGGATTATTGTAAGAATACAGAGATGTGTCGAAGAAATTTATAAATGAACATTTCGGATGCTCCAATTTATAGGCTGAACTGAACCCCTGCTGTGACATATGCCAAAATGATCTGTCCATTAAACAGAACTTCACAGCACACAGAAATCCACAGTTCTACCAAACAAAATATGCCCTGCTTTGCTTTATCAATCTCGATAACTGGGGAGCTGATGGACACTGTATCACTGGATATGATTGATACTATTTGTCAAAATTACACTTTCTTCAAAGTTAGAAGCTGGTAGATTAACAAATTCATTTAAACTTCAAACTTCAGTTTCCATGTCAATTGCTAGCATTATTTCTACATTCTAACTATTGAACCAACATAGCTAATAACCGTAATAAGGAAATAACACTAAACCCCAATCAAACTAGTAAACACTCAATAAATCATCCAAACCTGTCACTGGGCTATTTGTTTATGCTAAAAATAAGAAGTTCTATTGTTCGTATGAATGATGCTTAAATTAAATATTACATAAGTTCATTTCCCAATTTCAGTTTGTAGTTGATGTTGATGTGAAGTTATCCAGGAAATGAAAAGTTGTGACTGAAGCTTACAAACTGGACAGTTTGATAATCTGGGAATGGATCGAAACTTTCTGCCAACATAATGTTCGAATGGGTCAGCCTGTTTATTTCACTAACAATTAAACTCATCATCATATGAAGATGGGGTTTTGTGCTTCTGTACACGTGTACAGACACCTGAAACTCGTTCATAATTCCTAGCAATAGTTTCCTTCCCATAGAATGCAGAGCTTGGTTTTTCTACGGATTTCCCAGTCTTATTATAGCACATTGCCTTTAAATGTGTTTTATTTAATTGTACAATATGCTCCATCTGGAGGTCAGCAGGAATGTGTGAATTGGTTTTGCTTTTAGTGTTAACAAAGAGCACATAACAAGATACCTGGGCTGCTTTTAGACTTAAAATTCCCGTTTGCTGTATTAGAAATTATTAACATTTCTAAAATATATTTTGATTTTGTGTTGTGACATTTACATATCGGCATCATATATTTGAGACACGCAAGGACACGGGCTTTATCTGGCACATAAACTATGACAGATAGCTCCTTTATCAGGAATCCAACCTCTAAAACAGGATGAGCATAATGTTTCACATGATCATCTTTGGATTGTGATAGAGGTATAGCAGTGGGCTTATTAGGTACGTGGAAAAATAATGTTTGTGCTGTGCCATCTGGCATTGGAACGGCAACTGAATTGGCCTTATTTAGATGGTGGAACAGTCGAACTGTCATCTATGATCATTTGATCAATAGAAGGACCTATTCAATCATTTAACCATTCTAATTTTTCACTATCACTCATTGAAGTTACATTAGCAGTTATGGTGATCTGTCCAACATCTGTATTCGTATCAGTTATATTTAAACAATGGCAAATGTCTTTAACGATGTAAGAATCTTCAAAGGAAACTGCCAGCTCAAAACAATCTGAATAATGATTTTCAACATCTTTCCCATTAACATTATCCCTGTTTAATTGAATTTTTGCTGCATGCAATGTTCCTGTTTCTGTGTTGGTCGTTTTAAATAAAATTTGATAGAACATTTTCAACAATGCCATCTGCAAATGAAAAAGTTCAAATGTTATTGGTGAAAGATGTTCAAACCGCTCAGATGATGACAAAGCACACCTTCTTAACCTCTTTGTCCAGAAAACCTTTCACGTGTAAGCTGGTCGCCCCCAATCTGAACAGGACCCATTTGCTTTCCTGACTTAGCTAACACTTGAAAAAGCTGTCCATATGCATCCATAATATAAATATCATCGTATTTCGGCCATGGCTGGCAGAGGTATAACAAGGGTTTTATTGGAGAGTTGATCAGTATATTGACCCCTTATATCTTTTTGGACAGCTTAATGAAGAAAATTTGACTTTGGTAAAAAATTGACAAGCACCCTCCCTGTCAACCAAACATAATCTTTTTTTAACGTGTCGTAATCTTTATCTAATGGCAAAAAATGAGTAAAAGGCAAATCTGATATGTTGCACTGTGGTGCTATATTGCACAAATTATCAAAAGATACATTTTGGATAATTGCAGCAGAGCCAAACCACTGCTGCATATGGGATCTTTTCCCAGCAGAATTTTTTTGCATGGGTTACATGCACATAAACAGTTATATTGTCTCCACAACCCTATATCTTTTTACACTTTTCACCGCTTCTATCAATTTGTTGCTGACGTGGCCTTGTACTATGTTCACGAACTAAACCAAGCGTGAATGACTTATAGTTATTCCTAGTGGCTGTAGATGCTCATATATCTGTGAAACATATATATGAAACCATGCATTGAAATATTTGTAAAGTTATATCAATCAATTGCTGAAAATAAATACTGTGGTTTCGGATAAACAATAGTTATTTTGTATATAATTTGTCATTTTTAGCAATTTATAGTTTCCCTATTGTGTTCATGAGATTTAATAAAATTATTTGAATTTTAATAAAGAATTAATTCTATGTTTTGTCAGCATTTTTTGTACCTGAATTTCACACTGTTCATTACAATATCTGAATTTTTTTCTCTGCACTCATGGAATATTGAAAATGTATGCTTCAATCTAAATTTAACCTGTCAGAAGTTAGTAGTTTATGCAGGAAAAACAAAAAATTATTTAGTGTTTGTCTATATCTGGATTTTGCTACTGATTTTGACAAATTTTGTCAATCCAATCATCAATGAAAACTGTACTATAAAGCAACTTTACGTTATCTTCCTTAAATCAGCAAAGCTGCAGCACATGCAAATGTTAGGTTATCTCACAAAGTTTTAGAGGACCGATTAAAATGTAATGCCGGAAAAGATTACAACACAGGCCTGTAAGCTTACCTTTTGATGAGTATGGTTGTGAGCAAGACTAAGAGTTGTGTTTCTCCTAGCCCAACTCCGTTCATGAAATCTAGTTGACGTCAATATAGGGTAAATATTTCCAAGCTTTGGAACCAAACTATTCATGTAAGAGGGGCTCTTCATTTTTAAATATACTACAGCCGAAGAGCTTTTGTCAGATAGGTATTTTTATTTATAAAGTCTTCGGTTAAATGATCCCAGCTGAATTCAACAAGATGACTGAAAGTGTTGTTGTGTAGATAGTTAACTGATCGCCGTGGAAGCTGTCCACAACACTCTCCTATGTCGCAAAGAAAATGCTGCCACAGCATCGCCTTGTAATTAGGAATAGAGAACAAAGTTTCTATTAACGAGGTTATGTCATTCTTAATCAAATCGCTCAACAGTTGTGTTTTTTGAGGGGTGGTACATAAAGTCACTGGTTGTAATTTAAGATTTTCCTTTGTCAGTTTCAGTAAACCCGAGGCTGCAGCTGACAGTTCACCCTCCACTTCAATAGGGTTGACATCCTCTGAGTTCTGCTGTAAATATAAGTTAACATGCACAGCTATTGAAAAAAACCCGACTGAATTGGTACTTGAGCATTCCAAAAGTTGTATGACATAAAAATTAAATCGATTTAGGAGACAGGACTTATTTGTGTGCGGAATGGCAAATGATGATGAGTAATGATCAATGGTAATTAAGTTTGGTCCCCGGTCGGATTTAAATCGACATCTTCCCATAACCTCTTTTGTCCACGTTCTAAATCTAGGATGTACTACCAATTATACCACAGAGCACAGATCAAGGGGTTTCGGGGAGTTTTAGACTGTACGGTGTGGAGAAAAATGTTTGAAATCTGGGATGCACTACCAATTATACCACAGACACAGTAAGAATACCGTTTTGGGGGAGTTTAACACTGTCTAGTGTAGAGAAATATGTTTTAGGTCTGGGACCATACTAGAGAGACTAACATGAGCTAGGGGTTTTGGTGAGTTGTACTTGCTATACCTTTCAGGGGAGATAATCGGTAAGATAAACTGGGAATGACTTTCCCCAATCTTGAGCCAACTGAGTAAAGGATTAGGAACACCAAAGCTTAATGCTTACCCACTGATCTTCTGTTCTCAGTCAGAAAACTTAACTGATCTTTTTTTGATTAATAATGGAGAAAACAAATCAGTTGGGAATGCTTGAACTGTGAAGTTTGAATGTTATTCCATGAAACCTTTTAAATGGGCTTGATGTCCCAGATCATGACTACAGAATTTATTTAGTGAATTATGAACCATCTGATGAAATGAAACATTTTTTTGAAATACAAATTGAGGACATGACAAACAAATAGAGAAAAGGTTCCGATTGTAATAAAATTATTGACCCATAAATTTAAAAAAGAGCATGATTTACAATATATACATACTATGGTATCTAACTGGCACTTATCTATTTTCATTTTGTTCAAAGAAAGTCGAGGTGAAGCTCAATTCTGTTTCGCACATTTTATCTGCTGTACGCAACAACCATTTGATCCTTAAATACTCGCACGTAACATCTCCTAAAACTGTCTCCTTTACAACAAAAATACAAGTTATTTCACTTAAATATATTATAGCATGATGGAAACTAGACTTATTTGACGCATACGAGAAGGCTTAAGTGTTATTCAATGTGTCATTAACACTAGTGAAGATGTTCTTATACATGGCAAAACCCATGACCTACATGACAAAATTCTTAAGGCAGCTACGTGAAAAGAACCTTACTCTTGTCTATAATAAATCAAGACCAAAGTCCTTTGGGTATGTCTTCTTAGCTGAAAGTATATCATCTGACCCTAAGGAATTTCAGTCGATTTTCAATCTTCCGAAACCAAGTGCGCAACTGAAATTAACAGTTTGCTAGGCTTGATCAACTACAGTGCTCGTTTTATCTCAACTATACCACGATCACTGCACCTTTACATATTTTAACAAGAATATACGTTGGCAATTAACTGATCGACAGGAACAAGCCGTGGGTACAGCCCTACAAAGCGATTTAACCTGACGTTGATCTTAATTACCATGACAATTAAGATGAACTTAAGACAAGATCGCCTTGTGGAACGGACTCACTGGCATCGTCATTTGTCATGTCTTTTTTGACTTAAAACACAGAACACGTCATTGATGTTAGCCCAGTCTTTCTTGTAGCTATACTAGTCCAGCTCTCACCTTACCAACACAACCCTCAGAAGATGATATACAAGTCACTAGAACTGAGATAGGCCCCTACTAGTAAACTGAGAGAGACTCTCTGGTTGTAGTGTGGGCCTGTGAGCATTTTCATCTTTACATATATGGTCACTGTCATTGCTATTTATTTCGAAGGAATTTACAACGATCCATCTTCTAAAGCCTAAGCATGAATGGAAAAACATTCTCTTCGAATGCAGCCACACTCAGTGACAGTAAGATACAAACCTGGAGCTCAAAATCCTGCAGACTACAGGGCCTGTCAGATCGCTCAGTCCGTCATGTGACAATCTGGTACTCCCCGTCCACGTCCCCATCTCACACATCGGGCCTCGCTGATGGGTCCATTTCACACCTCCGGCTTCGCTGATGGGTCCATCTCACACCTCCGGCTTCGCTGATGGGTCCATCTCGCCCCTCTGGCTTCGCTGATTGGTCCATCTCACACCCCCGTGTTTGCGTATGGGTCTGATGTGTAGCGAACGAAGATCACTCCTCCTGTCGTTGTTGCGATCTCACAACACCTCACGTCTTGCGAGTTTCCACAGTGCGCAAAGCATCACGGGACACCCACACCACCTCATGATAGCACACGTGCTGTGACGTTGTGTCCGCGATGTTGGTGATTGTAGCGGAGAGATATCACTCCTCATGTCGTTGTTGTGGCCTCGAAGCACTCCATGCCAACTCTCGTCACATCTCGACAACTCTCACGATAGGCCGCAGCATTCAAAGCATGCACCACGGGAAGACACCCACACCATTCCCATGTAGGCCCACATGCTGTGCCGGTGTGTCCGCCATGTTGGTGAGCTGTGGCTTAGGGAGATTACTGCTCCTGTCGTTGTTGTGACCCCACAGCATCCCATTTAAACTCTCGTCATATCTCGTCAACTCTCGCGAGAGTCCGCCGCGTGCACAACACATTCCCAGTTGTTTTAAATAAACAAACTGAAAAATAATTACAGTAGCCTGTGTAATATATCGTTGACAGATAATTGATAGCCTAGTTAGTCCAAATATAACAGCCTGGTTATGTACGTTTAATGGACCGATCTGACGAATAACCTAGATTTCCCCACAATGGCGCACAAAGCATTACGGGAAGACACCCACACAACCGCTGACCAGCCCTCGGGTCCACCCTCCCCCCCCCCCCCCAATGTTTAATCTGGCACTGTGGCCCATCCGCTTCCCACTACATGATAAGTAACAACCCATCTTTAATTAACTCTTATCGGCTCCTTAGTACTAAATCACGCATAGCTCTTATTTACCAGTGGACCGGGGTCATCCCGGGCAGACGACACACTTGTCATGCACTCCGGTGACCCCTCGCGACGCTATCACGCTCAACCTGTGACACCACGTTACCGACGCTGCTCTATCCGCACATTATAACTGCATAACGTAGAACCCTTACTTATTAAGTACTAAGGTGCTAACCACCCGCCCTTTAGTACATAATAACGTTGGTTCCTTCTTTGTATGTAATAAAATATTACTACATAAATAGTAGTGAGGTGGCTGATAATTTATGAAAATCAAGTTTTGATTTATACGTCTACTGTTGGCTCTGTTCATCTTATCTACTTTTTATAATGTCAATTATTTCGCACAGATTACTTCTTTATGTACAATGGACTCAGACGCCGGCATCTCTTTCACCTTTTTCATAACATCGGTTAAATCCATAATAGTCGCCAACTTGTTTGTTTTGAACACTGACGTATATAGGTCAGTGGTTTTGTCCCAGAAACAACCATACAATGACGAAGAAGTAAAATGTCACTGCTCCCATGATTCCGTTCGCATTTCGCTTCATTGCGAGGTCAAACCAGGTCAAATTGAATGGCTTGCAGCGAAAGTGCAGTTCAATGCTGAATTATCTCCCCTGACGGTTTGCCAGTTTGCCGCATGGGGCGCTGTGTGAAGTTGAATGCTTAACGCATCATTTCTAAATGTTGAAAATTAAAATATAAGATTGAATATCAAAGCGAGTCCAAGTCTACAGGTTTAGGAGCTATATTTCTCAAACCTGAACTCGAAAATGGCCTGTGATAAAAATAAAACATTTAAAAAATAGTTAACCTACATGTAGCTCCTCTTGCGATTCTATAATGGTGATGGTCAACCCGTTCCTTATAACTGCCCATGAAGCTAAACGTACCCTATATTACTGTATTACAGTAAAGTGCATACCATAACAATACAAATTGACAAAGAACAACAGCAACATCAGGCGTGTCGCGAATCTTGCGCTAGGTGTCAAGGTTGCGTGTCCAAATAAGGAGACGTAATTTTGAGACTAAGCGGAAAGTTTGCGACACAATGCGCGTAGAAATCACTAGAAAAGTCTATAACAAAAGGGGCATTGGCAAGGAAGCGACGGATCCCGCAGTTGACCTTTGACGATAGAATCATTGTCTAATTTCTCAAAATGACACCAGTTTGATGCCTATAGTACCGCCACATTATATAGGGTGACAGTTAGTCAGTTATAACGGGCAAGGTGGTTGATTTATTATGATATGATAAATCATCAGCGGTCTTGGTACTTGTTAGTACTAATTAGTGATAGTATAAACGCGACCACTGTTTCAATTGCATGTGAAATAAATTGCTGATAAAGTACGCCTAATTGAATACAGGTTATGCGGAATTGCATTTGTGACTTATTATAACATACTTCAAAGGAATTCAGTTTACGCCTATCCTAGAGATTACATTGAAACATCAAAGCATAACGGCCCGCGGCCTTAATTGGCTTAGTAGTAGCGAATGCGCCCACTAAATCTGCTTGGAGGTACCGTTCAAGAGATGGAGTCCGTCTGTCGACCTTCACATATATGAGTGAATCACACGGTGTGGCAATCATGGGGGTGGTTTTTACGACGTTTCCTCACTGTTTTCGACCGTAATTAGGCAAAGTACAGTGTGAAGTGGACAATCCGTAGTCATATAAGTGAAATAGCCTTGAGAACGACATTAAACCCGAATCACAAAAACTTTTTTTTTCACAATATTCCATTTTGCTTTAGATATAGAAATGGAATACCAGAATAACTTTACATTTGCACGTATTAAAAATATTTCGAATATGTTGCGTATAATCGAAAACAAAAAACAATCAATGCCTAACATGGAATCTTCAATTGTTATTTTTTCACACAGTATTTCATTTTTTTAACGATAAAACTGAAATAGCAGAATAACTTTACCTTTCGACGTATGAAAAATATTGGGAATATGCTGCACATCATGAAAAACATTTTTGAAATGCTGTGATAGCAATCAGTGATCTTTACAAGGCTGGGTCGTATAGTTATATTCCCTCACATGCCACCTATGTTGTTTTTAGTAACAGTGGGTACGTGCAAGTCTTCAATTATTTTTATTTTATAAACCGTATTACATTTTTCTGCAGATAGCATTAAAACACATTAAACTATAAAATGCTTCTGTCCGTAAGACGCGAAAGTCGTCCATTATTTTAATTTTATTAACCGTATATCATTTTTGCATACAGCATTAAAAGACTTTAAACTATAAAATACTTCTGTCCGTATGACACCTATTTCGAATATGTTAACAATACAAATTAAACATTTTGGGTTTAAAGGTTAATCTGTGACCTTGTAATCGTATCACTGCCATCTTGTCATCGCAGCATGGTTATATCATCATGTAGTTTAAACAGTATTTCTATTTCGAAATTTAAATAAGGTTTGTTGAACAGGCATTGCCTATATAAACACCGCTACTGTTAATACAAACATTTACGCAAGCGGATATGAATTAATACAGAGTATATAAGTAGAAACAAAATAACATATAGATGGGAAATGTTGACGACAATTTACTGAATTTTTATCAATAAAAGTTTAAGTTGATTGAATACAGGTTTTCGCACGTTAATATATACAATTGGCTTGAGTTTATGTTGGCTATAGATTTTCAAATCTGTTTCAATGCTGGATTAAACCGTGCATGCCAACGATAATATCTTTATTTACGTCACCGGTAGATAAAACGTGACCATATTAGTGAATTATCCTGCCAAAAAAGCGCTGTCGGGATAGCTGGTAAAATGGACACAAAATGTTACGTGTCTTTGCGGTATATGTAAACAGTTTCTATATTAATTAAATAACGACTAGTCCCTCGCGGCAGCCACAAACGCTCCCTAATGCATCAAGTATCGTGGCTTGTTTTTGATTACAATTATCAAATTTGTATTTTGTTTATTCGCCAGAAACAGAATTTATATCAGTACAATGTGTAGTTTTATAAAACAATAATTGAGCAGAGGGCAGAAATTGTGTATAACACAGTAATTCTGGAGGGAATAAAACCCAAGAGGACTTGACCTATCCCTGCAAAAGATGATAGTTACTGGTAAAATTAATTACGTTTATAATCATATGTAATATTTTTTCTTCGCGATTACAGGTAAGTATATATATACCGATAAATACATGTTCCCATGCAACACACAAAATTAAAATAAAACATCCCCAGATTTGTCGCTGTTTAAAATTATTGGCGTGTACTACTTCCCCATAGTCATATGAAGTAAGAATAAAAGAGTTGTACATTATTTCTTAAGATTTTCTATGTAGCCTATATTTAAAACTGTGTCAGCAGTTTAAAATAATGCTTACTTACTTTACTATATATTTATTACATTTGCAGTCAGACTGCATAAACATACCAAAAGGTTTATAAGCTGACACTTGTGGAATTCCCCGGCACATTTGACAGAAACAAAGGAGGGGGAGTAGTGTCGTGTTGTTGTGAGAAAGGAACACCTTCAGTTTTGGAAGGACTATATTGTACCAACCATGCTTCAGCCCACACAGTATTTTTTCTAGATCAGCATTGAGAATGTCTGCTCCAGTTTTCTATAGATATGCACAATTAAGGAAGTGTCATCCGCAAAGAGCCTTACGTTTGATCTTATTTCCGAAACAATATCATTGATATATATCAAAAACAATACCGGTCCAAGAACAGATCCTTGTGGGACACCAACAGTCACAACATTATAGCTTGATGTATGCGTATCAATAACAAAACGTTCTTTCCGTTGACCCAGATAATTCTAAACCAGTCCAAAAGTTTGTTAGGTATACCTATCCAACGGAGTTCGTGGAGCAGTCGTCTATGCCACACTTTATCGAACGCTTTTGGAATGTCACAGACGACTGAGTTCACATCCTTACCACTATCCATCGCTTCACAGATGATGTTTAAAATATCAAGTAACTTATATACCGTGCTATCTCCTGCAATGAACCGTAATTGATAACCAGTAAGGACGTAACTCTGGGATAAGAAGGCGAAAATATAGTTCTGTATACACCTTTCAAAAACCTTGCATACGGCACTAGTTAAAGATACTGGCCGATGATTAGAAGGGTCATTTGTGCTACCCTTTTTGTATACTGAAATGACGTTTGGGAGTTTCAAGGCCATTGGTACTGTACCAAAATGTAATAATCTATTGAATAAAATTGTTAAACGTATGGATTATTATGAAGCTAAAGTTTTAAGAACACGGTTATTTATTTTCTTTGGACCGCATGTCTTTTGTTTACTCGAACCATTCAAAACGTCATAAATGCCATTATTTGAAATTTCTATGTCATCCATATTAGATGGCAGAATGGGAATATGTGGAAGAAGTTGTGCTATCATCTAGTGTAGACTGTTGAATAAAATAATCGTTTAATAGATTGGCTTTTTCTCTTGGTTAATCGTACACTCAAGTTTCATGAAAGAGTGGGGGAAATTCAGATAACTCTCGACTTTTGCGCCTTTATATAGGACTAAACAAGTCTCCACCATTCTTTGCGGTCTTAAGTTGTGCTGCAAATTTGAGCATCTAAATGTTTTTCATATAACTCTTTTGAAAAAAGGTTAAGCCGGGTAATAAATATAATGGATGCCTACCGTGATATTACGAAAATAACCGACCGCCTAGTGAAGGATATGACTTTGGGGATTAAAAATGCCTGCTTCAACGGCAGGCTGTTAATATTTGCAAAATGATTATAATGCTAGCCCATATCGGCATACCAGAGACTAAGAGATAGCACTGTGTTATGTTGTCAACTGGTATATTTAAGTATTTAAAATGACCTAATCCCTTGATTATACTCACCGAAACTGTCAAACCATGTATGACAGATGAGGGCAATGAAACACGACCACAATAACAACACTATCTACCCCTTCCCCTACTTCTGCCTCAATCCCGCAGTTAATTATTACTAAACATTTGGTTTATAGTGCCGAATTATAAATACTGCATCGATGAACAATTATAGGTTAAATATGGGGGTAGTTTAAAGGTATATAAAGCCGAGGAGTTTTGGCAAACTGTATCCATATTCAAGGAAAGGGGAATCAAACTTAACATGGACTCGGCTAACTTTATTTGTTATTTGACAGCTTTTCTCTTATTACTTATACAGGTACGTTGTTTTTAATTTAGTTTTTTAATTTTTAACTTAAAATTTGGTTTTAAATTGAATGGTAGTTGTTTTAGTGGAATTTAGAAGCTGTAGCAATACCATAACCATAACTCGTCTCTATAGATTTAAACTTCTGTAATCCAAATATACATTTTTGTTGTAGAGACCGGAGTTCGTATCTCAGTCGACGCAAGCAATATATCTTTAGGGAAAACACTTTTGCTTACCTCCGCAGGGGCTCGAACTAGGGTCTCTTGCTTTTATGGCCAGCGCTCTAACTAAAGGTGCATTCTCACCTTGCGATTTGTAGGTACAACTTCAGGGGATTCCCCTTATTTGCGGCATTTTGATTGGTGGAAAAAGTAATACTGAATGAGCGACCAATCAAAACGCAATAAATGAGGGGAATCCCCCAAAGTCGTTACAACAAATCGTTCTGTGAGAATGCACCTTAACTGAGCTACATAGGCTCATAGTGAATTTTAATTTAAAGATGATCTTTCTCTACGTAACCACTGACAAAGTGTCACTAAATTGGTGTGTTTTTTTAATCGAGAAATTATCCACAACCGTGTATTTTTGTTTGGGTTATTCTTAAAATCTGTCCTGACAAATATATGTCTATTTTAAAAAAAATAAAAATATAATATAAATATTATTATTATCAGACTTAGCAAAAACTACATAAAAGATAAATATTACCAACGCAGTTGAAATATGGATTGATTGATTTATTGATTGGGTTATTTCCCTTGCATTTCGTCAATGTATTCCAACAATAACTGACACCTGGGACTGAGTATCTTTTGGAATAACCAACGAATCCATTCCCGGGCAGATTTCAACCAGGAACATTTTCTGAACTAGAATGTGTTCAAACTACAAAAGTGTTATCCCAAAATAACGCAAATACTACTAATAAGTTGATAGACGCAGCGAGTTACTTGGATCGTGTTTAAACTGTAAAACAATACGCTAAAAAGTTAGATGCCGGGGTAATTAGATATTAAAATTTACAAAATTATTAAATTATGTTCATGGAAAAGCTAGACCCGTATGTAGTTTCAATAAGATTAAGACTCATTTCTACAAAATGTCAAAGCCAATTTGGTAACGCAAGTTTATATCTCAATAAAGTACGATAGACGTTGAAGTTATGTGCAACTGGCCCAAATGCGACTTTCAAATATTATTATTTTCATAAATTCTTTTTTTAATCTTTTCTTCTTAGAATGATTTTATGTTTTGCTTACTTCGACTTTAAACGACTTCGGTTTGGATACATTTTTGCCACGCTTCATTTTTCAATAGTTTAAACGTGCAGTTTTGATGTTAACGATTCGTCTGTCATCTATTTGCTTGACAGGAATTAAATCGGCTTTTGTAAAGGTTTGGTTGACTCCACATCTTTAACCTTATGTTGTGTTTCACACAGTCCTACTGCAAGGCAGCTGTTAACCCTAATTACAAAAACAAAATAGATGGCAGGTGGAATAGCAGATTATATACACAGCAGAATCGAGCGCAGGATTTTTTTATTTTTTTTAAATTATTTTTTTATAGTTTTTATGAATTTGTAGCGCAACACAGAGCGCTTAACTTTGCATACATACGGTAGATAATAATCTCTTCATCCCTCCTCTCATGCAATACATTCGTTAAGTCTGACATCTGTAAAAGACTTGAAATATGAACGGCATATATATGCTTGCATGTCTCCGTCAGAATTCGAGCCACGGACTCTTACTGACAGTTTTTCATCTCGACCGATCGATCTATCGATATGGATTGATTGATTGACTCTTGACTGATTGATTGATTGATTGATTGATTAGTTGGCAGATTGGTCAATTTGTAGATTGGTTGATTGATCGACTGATTGGTTGGTGGATTGGAAGATTGATTGATCGATTAATTTGAAGGTTGATTGATTGATAAATTGAATTGTTGATTGATTGATTGTTGATTGGCTGTTTGGCTGGCTAATTGATTGATTGATTTATTGATTGACTTGTTGATTGATTGCCTGCTTGCTTGCTTGCTTGATTGATTGATTGATTGATTGATTGGTTGGTTGGTTGGTTGGTTGGCTGGCTGGCTGGCTGGCTGGCTGGCTGGCTGGCTGGCTGGCTGGCTGGCTGGCTGGCTGGCTGGC
>JARDVA010460267.1:0-15816 GCA_030265315.1 Mopalia swanii | reverse complement strand
TTTCCACCATACTAGGGCAAGGAACAGTGTGAAGTGGACAATCAGTCGTCATATAAGTGAAATACCCTTGAGTACGAGTCGACGTTAAACCCCAAACAAACAAACCTATACTGTGAAAAGATATACTATCCCCATAGCCGGACACTTTACACGTACGGTTGCCTTAACTTGATTACATCTCACGCAGGTGTTGAGCGAGTGCAAGTCGTGCGTACAAATTACTTGCAAATATTTTTATGTCAACCATTCACTTTCAAGACGTTCCCAGTCCTCACTAGAATCCAAATGCCCCCGTTACCAAGCCTTGAACGAGCTAAACTTTTAGAGACACAATCGCACGATATGGACAAGTGATTTATGACGTCAAAGCGAAAACACGTTTTATCCAAGGACTATTATTCCGGCTCCATATATAGCCGTGAATATATTCTTCCCGGTTTACATATTGTCGTGTACTAATTAACACTTGCTCTCATAACAGCCGTAACCTGCATTCCACAAACACCACTTGTCTCTGGAAAAGGTTGCTACTTAAAATAAACCCCATCAAATATAAAGTGAGCCGACTCATTGATTTGGATTGGAAAACAATTGTATATTCAAATAACAAGTTTTAGGCACTTTCTAAAATAGTTCACAATATATATGTTGAGCACTGATTAGAAGAATAAAAAACAAAGATGGTAAACTAAATTACAAAATAATATATGAATCTTAGCACCGCCCACAAATATATATCTGAATTGTCTGTTTAACCTAATAAACACTGTCGATCACACAAACCGTTGATCGGAATTCTCGCAGAAATTAAATATAGATGTATTTTCTGCTTCGTGGTAAAAAGATAGTTGTGCAAAATTGTCTAAACAAAACTCATTGGAATAGACAGGTTGGCAAGATTCCTTTGGCTCTAATTTCTTTCTTTTTGAAGACATCCTCGCTTCGGTTTGAATGTTATTTACTAGATCCTCGTGAGAAACAGACGACAGGTGTCTCTTCCGTTTGGCGGACTTCCTCGGGTTCTTGAATCGACAACTGGGCATCTGGTGATAGTCTTCACATATCGAAAATTGCCTTTCAATAATATCGTTAGTATAGTCTGTATTTGAGGTCAAACAATTTGAGGATACACAATTGACCGGACTATTGTTGGCGTTTCCTGCAGACATGTCAAAAACCGACGTGAAGGCGATGGAATTTATTTGAGGGATCGACACTTTCACTGTTGATGATTCTGACGTCATTTCTGGTAAATCAAAAATATTGACTGTTGCATCAAATGGAAAGAGTACTGTGTCTTCAACATCTAAGGATTCTGAAATGACCCAAAAAAGAGTTAGTTAAAGTATTTGGGAATATATAAACATGGTTTTGAAAAAAGAGTACACGGAAACTTATTGCCATAGCTAATCGGGTATAGTTTATGTCAATGTTAACTTACCTATTAGGTTATACAGTTCCTGTGTTTCTTCTTCATCAGTTATTGTTGACCTTCCGGTCATTTCATCACATGCGTTATTTGAGTTCCATGTGATATTACAACCAATAATCAGAACCGGTTCTAAGGCATGTGAACTTTCCTGTAATCCCATAAATTTCGTCTCATCTATTTGGTATACTATGTTAGTATCCACGTACAAGGGCGTGGTGTAATCCATGGTAGATGTCACTGAGCGAATCGGTAATGGGAAGTCCATTCTGACAATTATTTGCTCTCTGTAAATGTACCCCAATGACTGAATTTCAGTACTTCTGTTGTCATTTTAGACCATACTGGTTATATAGAGAAAAAAATTACCAGCGACTGAAGATCCTAAATCCTTTACGCCAGTAGGTCTGCTAATTTAGCGACCTACTGTGTTTCTTTGTTAGTGTCAAATATGTTTTGATAACATTGCACGTATTGAGTAATTTATTGCCGGGCAGCCGGGGGATCTGGGTTTCTCACCAAACTGACCGCTTCCTAATGGATCTGAGTGCCGGCTGCCAAGCTATTAAGATCAAATGGGATTATCGTTGAATTTTCTTCCATTGTTGTTTGTCCATTGGCGGTTAATACTCCATTTAGCTTTGAGTGACTTGTCACCTTCGGTGAACAGTTTGAGGGTATGACACAACACCTATGCTTAATTATAATCCCATGCATTCAAACTTTCTTCCATCAGAAAACACAAGACATAATCTGACAATTAAACGTTTATACAGCTTAAATGACTTAACTTCAACAGGTGATAAAAACATTTCATATGCCGCTGACATTTTATACCTGTAATTTATTGTTGACGTGTAACCCAAAAAAAGTGTATGAAAATCCCGCACTAGAATAATCCATTGTTTACTTCAATTATTATTGTTTTTCTAAAAGATTATAGAAAAATAACAAAACAATCAATAACTACTGCTTTTAAATTTTTACGATATAGCGATAAGCCTGTTAAACATTTAGCATGGAATTTCGCTAAATGGGCAAAATGAGACATATCTTATAACTGATAATAACATATATGGTGGAGAAACAATGTTCTGGAAAAACTCAAGATCCTGTTTATTGGCGAAGGTAATATAATATGATTAAAATCACCTATCCTGAAAACTTGAAACACAACAGCACACATCCTGAGTATTTTCCTCACAATTACAGTTACTTCAGTTCATAATTGCACTTAGATCCCATTTTATAAGCTCATCCCCATTGTAATTGTGTTATCTTTTGGGGGTAACAGCTTGAGAATGATCGAAATTTGGTTATGGTGATCACATTTTATAACAGTTTGTGAGAAGATAGAATGATACAGGGTGGATATTATAGGTGACGTTTTGGGTCATTGGACGGTTTCTCGAACAAATAAGCATTTTGGAATATGGTCCAATGTTATCTGTTTCCGATATAAATTCCTTCTAAATTATCTATGAACCGGCGTTTATATATGCTATTCCTATTCACCTATCCAATTTAAAATTTAACGGAAGACCCCAAACACTCTATCTAACAGTCCTCAGTGTTTTCTTACTGAGAATGTACAATATTCCAACAATTCTATTCGGGAATCCACAATACAGAATTAAACTCAATGCAATGTTAAATTAAATGCAATTGACTTTATCGAGTAACGTAAAAAAAAATTTAAAACAATGTATATGACTAACAGTTTAATAGTTAAATGTTTGTCGAATCTGAACACGATATATACTTCTTAATGTTCACGATCAAACGCTGTCCACTCATTTGTATCTTCCAGTTAGAGCGGTATCAGGTGGATAAAAGGACGCGACTGCCATGGTGTTATCTTAGAAACATATGGTTTCTCGGATTCCAATGCCATATAGAGCCGACCAAAATAAAAATCCAAAATTGACACCAACTTCACCCTGATAGATATAATTCTGTCGATACATCGTCACACAGAGAATAATTAATATAAATAGCTTTAACGTAAAGTATCTTCCTTAAGGACACTACCGCTATAGTCAGGAGTGAAAAATGCAACCCTTATCTTCTCGTTGCTTTTTTGGTCATTTCCAAAGGAAGATTATATTAACAACACATATATGTGGGAAAGGGAAGACTTCAAGATTCTTAATATAATGTTATATTATGATTCATTTTATTGTATAATGGCATTAATAAACAAAACCATCAAATAATCTAAAAAAAGTTGACCTTTTTTTTAGGTGGTTGGTCTCTTTGTTGTCAAGTATTTAAACTAAAAAACCGTCACAGGGGTTTTTTTAAATTCAAGTTAGTTTTTGCACAATAGATAAAAATATATGTAAAATATAAAAATCCGCCTTTAAAAAAATATTTGCTATATATCTTTGAAACGAAATGCAATGTTAAAAAACTGCATGACAGTTTTTTTTTTAAATAATGGCTTTAAGATTGCGTGTGCCAAATTTCAAAGACTTCTTGCAAATAGTTTACGAGAAATTATCGATTTAAATGGTAAATATCAAGAAAAATGAAAGAGGAGAATTCAACCAAAAACGTGTGTAATGACTCCAGATTGTTTTAAAATTACTCCCAATAAATTTATTAAAAACATCATGTTTTTTTTAATTGAATGGAAAGGCGAAATAGAGTTTTATCCATTGCATTAATTTTTTTAATACATAATTTTTAAATAATGCCTTTAAATGACAATGACTTTCAAGTGGATAATTGAGATTCCTGAACAATGTATATATATTTCCTTGTAAAAAGACGTGTGCGATATACTCGTCAATGACCGCGATTGAGTATTTAGATAACAAATGATATAATTGTACTTATACGACTGTTAGCAGTTGCTCTGTATCCGATGCTATCCAGAAAATTGTTTCTCCATCAGTTACAGGAAATCTCAAGCTTTACATCACGTATAGTAAGAAGTCTCATTTTGCCCAATAGCGAAATTCCATGTAAATGTTTAACACGCACTGATTGAAAAGAGGCATATCGCTATATCGTAAAACTTTAAAAGCAGTAATTCTTGATTGTTTTGTCATTTTCAAATTAGTATTAGTATTTATAAGTTTTTGTAAATCTTCACTAGAATCCAAATGCCCCCGTTACCAACTCCTGAACGAGCTAAACTGTTAGAGAGACAATCGCATGATATGGACAAGTGATTTATGACGTCAAAGCGAAAACATGTTTTATCCAGGGACTATTATTCCGGCTCTATATAGCCATGTAAGACATATTTTTAAAAATATTAAACTTATATAATGAACATTTCTCGTCTACTAATCGTACACTCTAAACAACAGTGTTTATATTTAACCTAACTTTGAAGACGACTGTTTTAGCTTTTGTATTTCTTAATGTGTAAGTATGTCGGCATTCTGCTCTGGTCTCCTGTAATTTCATGTCACACAATATTTTTTCTTTTTATACAACGTACGATAATAACGACTCTATGCGGGTTCTTTAGAAAAGATGGAACCGTCTGTATGGAACCATAATGGCAAAAGCGGTTCTATAGAACTATATTCAATGTAAATGGAACTATTATGGCAAAACGGTTCTTTGATGTAATAAGAAAGGAATAAATATACTTGAAACAGTTGCTGTGAGGGTTCCAAACAGAACCATAAAGGGTTCAATGACTGAAAATTGTTTAAGGGTTTCATTAGAGCCATATTTTTCTAAAACGTTACATTTGAATTGAATGTATCAGGGATAACCAGATGACATTGAAGTTTTATATATCTTCTCGTGTGAGGATCACAACACAACATTCTGAGTGTCATGATTATTGACTAATGTGCATCTGGTCTTAATTATTTGTAAACTTACCTTAGTGCTTACATGTTATGGACAAATAGAAATGGAAAACGAAAATATATTTCCCAAAACAGCGGAAAATTGCCTTTATATTTATGTACCGCTTCTTATATATTGGATCAGTTTGTGAAAATAAATGTCTTAATAGTGTAATAGACAGGTGGTATTTGGCAATAACCAAAACGATATGTGTTCGACAACTCAGTGTTATCTCGTGATGATAATCCTCTAATTGATACAGGGATTATATGTGACAGCTTAGTCAGAGTTTATATATTATTTTCTATGAGCGTCACAAAGTTTTTAGTTTGTAAATTTGTGGAAAGATATTTTTCACTCATTTATCATGACAGCCAGTCGCGTGACGAGATGAAAATTCCTAGCAATGAAATGTCTCACCCAGTACCAAGTTGTTTGCGAACGATTGCCAGGTGTAAAGAATCAAAAGAGAACCTAGCTAACTATGTTATGCATGATCTGTAGGAGTTCTGTTAAGATTTCAAACAAATATGAAATGTATGGTGTCAAATCTCGCCAACACGTTTCTTTAAGATTTTGTCGATTATTCGTCCATTGGTTACGGCCAAAATCTCTTCTTGAGGACAGGTGTGGTACATGTAGTGTTGACTGCTGACATGGTGCTGCATAATTAACAGACGAGTTGTGTGTTTCACAATTATAGCTTAGTATTTTTAAAACTTCTTTTGAAAATTGTCCGTCTTGGTTACAAAATGGTTTTGATGAAGTGACCGATGATGCATATACTAACCTAGATCAGACAAAAGAGATATATATATATATAATTCCCAGAACATTGATGTTGTCAATCAGCTAACATGAACGTATGAGGAATACAAGTCAAGCATATAATAACCCTTTCGGATTCTTGACTTACCGATATTTTTGTGATAAATATTAGTTGTTGACGTGAAACATAAATATTTAACTTCACAGAAAAGTATCGTTGATTAAAAAGTTAAATAGGATTTTAAAGAAGTTAAGGATATATAACAGCATTTGTTAATATTAATTTGGTTTCAGTTTCCACTACTGCACCATTTGTATAGATGTTATCGGTCGGTTTTTAGCTGAACCCAATCTTGATAAGAAATATTAGTTTTATAAAAATTACTCTTGTCAACATATTATGGTTTGGATGAACTTTTAACACAAGAATACATGTTATTTGTAAACAGGATTCATATTAATAGATTAATCGGCACACCTGATATTATCGGTTACTATGATAATTATTGGTCATGTCTGACAACAAGTTGTTGTTGTTTCCCTGCGAAAACGAAATAGGCATGTTTAGTAATGTTTTACTTAATGGGTAATAATTTTGCCAGCCTTTCAGCAGTAGTTATAACAGAGATCAAATGAAACCAATTTCCTTAATTGTACATATAGTATGAGTCTCTATTGAAACTGAATACCTCAGCATGAATGCTGTGACAATTTACTGAACAATGTTTTTTTATTCTGTCACCTATAAGTCGGAAAGTTTGAGATTAAACCCAATGGAATAGGTGTTATGTCATCCCTTCAATGTGTAGACCACAGGTGACAAGCCGCCCAAGGTAGCTAGAACGTCGGGATGTCCTAATTACCAGGAAGCTGACACTCAGACGGAGCCATGAAAGACACCTCCCCGCCGTTGACACTAACAAGTGGAGAAACACACAGCATGCAGCTAAATGTGTAAGGACGTCAAAGACAAACTTATGAGCCGATAATCAGTGTGAGTTGCTTTGCTTTTGTGTGACGTGTACACGGTATATAAGGACAACAGAATCAAAATTATTCAGTTATTGTCGTGCAGAACCCAAGAGAACATATTACCACATCATCGGAATGGATTTCCCTGTACCGATTCGCTCAGTCACATCTACCATGGACAGCACCACTCCTTTGTACGTTGACACTAACATAGTATACCATATAGATGAGACGAAATTTATGGGATTACAGGAAAGTTCACACGCGTCAGAACCAGCCCTGATAGTGGATTGTAATAGCACATGGAACTCAAATAACACATGTGAAGAATTGACAGGAAATACATCAATAACTACCGAGGCAGAAAACCAGGACCTGTATAACTTAATAGGTAAGTTATCTTGGAATAATTTAATTGCTCTGTATTTATTGTTTCAAATATTTTTAAACTGTTCTTTACCAAACCAAGTTTATTTATTTCCAAGCTCTTTAACTTAACTTACCATCATTTATTTTTGTAATTTCAGAATCCTTAGATGTTGAAGACACAGTACTTTTTCCAGTTGATGCCGCTGTCAATATTTGGGATTTACAAGAAATGCCGCTCGAACAATCAACAGTGGAGGTGGAGGTCCATAAAATAAATCATATGGTCTATACATCGGTTTTGGATGTGCATACACCAAATGTCAATAATAGTCCGGTGGATTGCCAATTCCCCAATTTGTTGACGTCAAACACAGACTATTCTATCGATATATATGAAAGCCAATGTACGAGATGTGAAGAGTATCACCAGATGCCCACTTGTCGATACACGAACCCTTTGATTGCTATGAAGACCGCCAAACGGAAGAGACACATGTCCTCTGCCAATCAGGGGGACTTAATCAGTTCCTTTCAAACTGAAGTGAAAATTTCTTCAAAAAGAAAGAAATTAGACCTGGCCGATTCATGCTTACCTACATGTCACTATTCCAATGAGTTTTGTTTAGACAGTTTTATGGACGACAATTTTTCACAACTATCATTTTACCAGGAAGCAGAACACACATCTATGTTTAATTTCTGTGAGAATTCCTATAAACGGTTTGTGTGATCGACAGTGGCGATGAGGTTAAACGGACAATTTAGATATATATTTACACAAGGTGCTAAGACCTATATCTTATTTAGTAGTTGAGTCTACAATGTTTTTTTAATTACTTCTAACCAGTGCTTAAACATATATATGTATAGTGAATTATATCAGAGTGTGCCTAAAGCTTGTTATTTGAATATACATGTACTATTGTTTCCCCATCCAATCCAATAAGTTAACTTGCGTCATATTTCATTGCGGGTCGTTTTCACGATTATATAACAGCCTAATTTAGAGACTAATCTTCTAATCAGTGCTAAAACATATGTATAATAGTAAATTGTTTTAGAAAGTGCCTGATGATTGTTTTCATGAATATACTGTTGTTATCCACATTTATGAGTTGACTTATTACATATTAGCTATATTTAGGATTATATAACAGCTGTGTTTATGGAATGAATCGGTTACTATTGATGTGGGACCAAATGTTTATTAGCAATTTTAGCAAAGAACATTATATAGCGGATAATAATGTAATTACGCCTACACTGGAGCCGGAATACTGGTGCCTGGAAAAAAAATATTTTTTGGCTATGACGTCATAAATCACTTGTCCAGATCATGGTTTACATAAAATATTTGTGGAAGATTTTTCGTGCTATACCTGCTTAGAAAGCTCTGCATTACCCAGGTATGAGAACCACAGTTGTATAATAGTATACCGCTATGGGAACCTCCTCTTCATGACAGGAAAACTCACGACAAATGTTGATATGGATATGGATACCTTGTGCCTTTGGGATAACTATTTACACAATCAAATTGCTAAGAACGCACAAAGTTTATATAAACATCAATATTTTCGAGAAAGATAATGGATTCGCTAGACGAGTATTTTAAATTGTCCTTCCATGAATAGATAGGGTGTGCCTGAAGATGTATATATAGTATACGGCTAAGGGCACATCTTGTCCCTTTATGGAAGAAAACTTTAAGAACTCGTCTGGCGAATTTCCGTTATTTTTTTCGAGCTTAGCTTAGCTTTCCTTTAGCTATGATTCACCCATATCCCTACTCCCGGTTAACATCCGTAGGAGTAAACTGTAACACAACCACAAACAAAGCAGTTTCTATACGACACAACGAATTAAAATTTAATACTTGGTTCAGATGACGTAACGTAAAAAGACCTGACGTTATCTAATTATCGGTTCGGTTTTAAAGAGACTAAGTTACAAACTATATGTTCAGGGAGACTGCCAAATGCCGTCATTGAACAAATGTTGTATTTTGCTTTAAGAAACACGATAATAACCAGAGAGAAATATGGAATACTGTGCGAATATCACAATTTACAAAAGCTTCTGAAATCAGATTCGAATAATGCTTATTTGTAATGCTAAATTACCCATGCAACACAGTTTTAGTGATTGCACTTATTGTTAAAGGTATGGATTAAGAAAATCTTCCAAAATAATGATTTCGCAGCCCGCCAAACAATTCTTTCAGTTTTTATTGATTTACATTTTTAGCTTTTGTGTAAACACTTGACCTTCCATATTGCAACAATTGAAGGACCGAAGATAAATACATAATTTAGAAATTTTGTCAATTGTAATTGTAAATTTCCTCTTTTCACCCTCTCTTACCGTCACCGAGGCAACACACGGATGACAGGAAAACACCTGGATTATTATTTAATCAACAAACTCAGATACTGTTACTTTGTAGCTACAGGTGTTTCTAGTCCTTGGGATATAATCACGAAAACAACATGACTCACCTGTCTAACACTTGTCACCCTGTCACACCTGTTATATCTGTCTGAACTTATTAAAAAGTAGACTAAACAAAATATACTCTCACCTCGCTTTTCTTTCACTATTATGTGCTGATTTGTTTCATTAAATTGGTAAAAACTCAGGATTAACTGGTTCATGTAGTCCTTGAGCACTGCAGTCTCCAAATGGACAACGCCAATGCCTTTGCTTTGTTACCACTGCCACTGTTACCCAATCTCATTAACCTTTTCGACCTTTTTATTGGTGTTTGACGCCCTACTTTTATTATATAACTAATTTGAAGGCGTGCAAGATGACGAACACCACATTCGGCGCCACTGGCAACGAAGAAGGACACTGGGACAAAGGCAGGACTCAATTAAAATACATCAGAAACAGATCGGCTTCGTGTTGCACTTTGGTTCTAAGATCACCACAGGAAAACAAGATATAAAAATGTATATATGTATCGTTAGTTACTTAAAAGAAGCCTTTTAACATACTAAATACAATCATATTTATTGTTTATTGTTTGTTTGGGATTTAACGCCGTACTTGAGGTGATTTGCCAGCCCATTTGGCAAAGGAAACCACCCTCGAAGCTATGGGAAAGGAAACAATGGCATGACAAGTCAAAGACAAGACCTATACAAATATATCATACAATTAGATCGATTTTATGATCGTCGTTTAGCTATGAAGGCACAACCGCAATGGGGATCGCCCTCCCTACCGCCCCACAATTCACATTGAAAACCGGACATAACAAAAAATAAATCGCCAACAATTTCCACGCCCACAGTGTCAACAACATATGAAATGTTTTTATCAGATTTTGAAATTCAGTCACTCAGCTTGATGAACTATATAAACGTTTAACGGGTAGATTATGTCCTGTCATTCCCGATGCCAGAAAGTTGGTATGTATGCTATTATAATTTAAGGCATACTAACCCATAGATGCTGTTCAAAGTGTTCACCGAAGGTGACAATTCACCCAAAGCTAACTTGAGTTTTAACCGCCAATGGAAAAACAACAATGGCACCATTCAACGATAATCCCATTTGATCTTGATAACTTGGCAGCCGGCACTCAGACCCACTCGGGAGTACTGAATTTTGTAAAAAAAAAACACAGACCCCCGTCGATAAACTACTCAACACATGCTTTGTAATCATAATCAAACATTTAGCATTTCCTTTAGTCTAGCTTCAAATTGCTGTATTTTATTCAATATATTTGCTGTGTTATATTATTTGATACATTTATATTCATTGAATTTACAGAGATTTTAGTGAAGGTATTGTCTAATAATTGACTTTTTTCTTTACTTAATAGTGGGTTAGCAAAAGGACATTTTTAAATATCATACTTTCTCTTTGTTTTTGTTTTTTTTGTATGGACGTTTACAGCTTTTGAAATAATTCACCTTATGACAAAATACGTATGTGTCCCAGAAAGCATCAAATGAAGACTGTTCTGTTGTACATAAAACTGAAAATGTCAGCATTTCTCCTGCTACCTTCAGACGATTCCAAACTGTTTAATGATGTGGTCAATATTTCGTCATCTGGTTTTTCTAATCTGATGGAATTCCCAAAACGAATACCTAATTACAACGCAAATGATCTTCGATATAACAGGAGTAAGCAGTACAATTGTAATTTGAAGTAACTGTTATTGTGAGGAAATACTCAGGTGTGTGCTGTCAAGTTTCAAGTTGTCAGGATAGGTACTTTAATCCCATTATATTACCTTCACCAATTAAACAGGCGATGAGCAACACCACACATCATTGATTACCTGTTACCCACGGGGCACCCACTCTAACCCTCATTTAGCTGTCACACAGATGTCATCGGGTCGGATACCCAATTGAATCCACATATTAAGAGATTAAGTACTGACAAGTTATTGCAGCATGGTTGTTAATAAGGGTGTATCCTATAAAATAAATCAACATTAAATATTAAGTGACACAGACGATACAAATAACCTTTAATGAACCTTGTATAATAATTTTCCCATAATTGCAAGTTTTATTTATAAAACCACTTTATTCTTGTATTATTACTGTCAGTATATTATTGTTTCAAAAGTATTGTTAAATTATTAAATTAATCTTTATCAAATAACTGTAACCAAATGAGATAATAATGTGATTGCCATGCCGTGAAATCCATACACGGGAAGTGGCACACATTAAACAAGTATAATCCCTTTATTCCTCTTTTCTTCAAAATACTGTGTTTCATAATTACGTTTAAACAATAACGAACGGAAGTGTTTCCTTTTAAAAGTTTTAAAAGGAATAGTTCGGCAGATCAGCAGGTACAAGACCTTGAGTTGAACAAACATATCATTCATTTTGCCTTACCTGTTTCATTGATTAGATGCGTATTTGCAAACAAATGAGAGCATGTAGCCTACTGAAGATAAAACATGGTCTGAATGATGTAACGTTACTGTAAAGATGTAAATGATATGCCACGGTTAAACCAGTTGTAAGACCCGTATATTCAAAACAATCATTAACATTGCAAGGTAGATTGTAAATTAGACAACAATTCGGTATATATTGTTACAAATTAGTTGATAATAACGCTATTCAATATTCGTATTGTGTAATTTACATGGATTAATTTAAGGTTTTTCAACCACCAACCATGTTAATATATAATCGGTTATTTGTGAGGAGTTACATTAACACTGGTAGATTGATATACAAAGTGGTATGGTTTTCTTTAAAACAAAAACCCCGGAGGATGTGAATGCTTATTTCCGGAGTGAGTTACCAAGACCCAGGTAACTCATTTCATAATGTGATTCACCTGTCTATATATCACTTTTGTGGATCATTTTATGATCTTGTTAATAATTACGAATTAGCTTATAGATTTGAGTTGTTTTTATGTGAATTCTGATATGTAGGCTACTTGAAATATTATACAACCCCAAATGCTGGAATCTTTCCAGCACTTCTGAAATATTGGAGAAATTTGTATTTTCGCCCCTTATAAATTCATAACTAACAACTAAGATATCGCCCCCTTTATTCATTATAACGCGTTATGAAAGCCTATGTCACATGTTACTTTCGGATTATGTGGTTATATCTCACTGTGCCGATTAACATACGGTGAAATGTCATGATTATATTGCTTTTACGAGGTTCTGTCTCTCAGGTGGTCTATGTGATTGTTTGGGCATTATCTGAGAAAACAGGTGACATTGATATATCAAAGCTGATTAAACTCTTCACAGCAAGTCAGGGGATTAGATTGTGTGGGTCCCCCTCCTCCCTCACCCGACTGGTGTCGGAATGTTACGGTGAGGAACCCTCAGCTTAGCTCCGGGGTGATGAACCCTCAGCTTAGCCCCGGGGTGACGATTGTGGTGAAAAAACAGAGAGCCCGTCAAAGTTTCACCACAGGCTAAAATCACTTATATATATCAAACAGCCAAACTAGGACTAGGGTAGTCTTGTTGTTTTTTGTACTTACTGGTCCTACATAAATCCACGGGTGGGTTACATGGATTATATGGTACTTCCGGGTACAAACTCTTTATGTTTTTTTTTCTAGTAAACATCGCCCGTGAAGCAAAACAGTTACCTATTGATATGCCCAGTTTTATGACTGAAGCAAAACAAACATACCAAACGACAGCTATATAATAATTACCAGTATGCCAATATTTCAAATCGCTACCGGAAGTGCGATAGAAGTGAACCAGACATAGATGACCTGATTGATGACCAATGCTTAATCTGTTAATAAAGAATCACAGACCTGTGGCTCATCTTCAACAGTTTGCTTCAGTGTGAAATAATGCGCATCACGTTTTGGTAATGTCACAATACCGGAAATTAATGAATTCGTGACTTTCGAACTTAATAAACAGTTACTAATGTCTGAAATATAGCTTGGAGTAAGTTTGGGTTGGTTGTCGTAAACTTACATTTTCAGGAAGAAATATTT
The DNA here is from genome assembly GCA_030265315.1 of Mopalia swanii. Classification (NCBI taxonomy): domain Eukaryota; kingdom Metazoa; phylum Mollusca; class Polyplacophora; order Chitonida; family Mopaliidae; genus Mopalia; species Mopalia swanii. The sequence continues at coordinate 1,985 of JARDVA010460267.1, read as the reverse complement.
AATTAAAAAAATAAATCTATATAATGAACATTTCCTGTCTACTAATGGTACCCCCAAACAAGATATAAGAGTGTTTATATTTAAGCTAACTTAAGACAATCGTTTTAGCTTTTGTATTTCTTCATGTGTATTAGCATGTCGGCATTCTGCTCTGGAATCCTGTAATTTCATATTACACAAGATTTTTCTTTTTACACAACGTACAATTAAAAAATAATAGCTCTTTGAGGGTTCTTTAGAAAAGATGTAACCATGTCAAAGGGACGATAATGGTAAAAACTTTTCATTGGAACCATATACATGTACATGGAACTATTACGACACAACTGTTCTTTGCTGTAATAAGAAAAGGAGAACTGCTTGGAATAGTTACTGTGAAGGTTCCTTAAAAAGCAATAAAGGGTTCCACCAGAGCCATGACTGAAAAACCTTTAAGGGTTTCATTAGAGCGATATTCTTCTAAGAGTGTTATAAACGTTACATTTGAATTGAATGTATCAGGGATAACGAGATGGCATTGGAATTGTCTATATCTTCTCATGTGAGGATCACAACACAACATTCTAAGGGTCATGATTATTGTCTTATGTCCATCTGGTCTAAATTATTTTCTTCATCTATGCAATAGAGTGTTCTAAGTGCTTATATGCTATAGACAAATACAAATAGGAAGCTAAAATACATTTCAAAAAATAGTGGAAAATTGCCTTTATATATTTATGTATCGCTTCTTATAATATATGTTGCATCAGTTTGTGAAACAAATGTTTTAATTGTGTAAAAGACAGGTGATATTTGGCAATAACCAAAATGATGTGTGGTCGACAACTGAGTGTTAACTCGTGATTATAATCCTCTAATTGAAACAGTGAAACATTAGGCAGGGTTTATATATAAGTTTCTCGGTGCGTCACAAAGTTTAGCTTGTAAATTTGAGGAAAGATAACTTTCATTGATTTATCATGAAAGCCAATCGAGTGTGGAGATGAAAATTCCAAGGAATGAAATGCCTCACGCAGTACCAAGCTGTTTGCGAACGAATGACAGGTGTCAACAAACGAAGGAGAACCCAGCTTATTATGTTATGCATGATTTGTAGGAGTTATATTCGGATGTCAAAATATGAGATTTATGGTGTCAAATTTCGCCAACACGTTTCTATTAGATTTGCCGATTATTCGTCCATTGATTACAGCCAAAATCTCTTTGTTTGAAATGGCGGTTGTAGGGCCGCTTCCCTGGTATGTATATTGTATCCCAGGCTTGACTAACGCGTCTATGAACACGAATCTACGAACGCCTGTACATATCCCGCTAAACCATGTATGCTATGACATCCAGCGACAAAAAACACCTCTCACATGTTTAATAACATAGTCTACCATCATTCGCGAGCAAAGTACACCGAATATAAGATTATATTTATAACTGTTAAACATCAAATACGTAACAGATCTAGTTAACTCTAAAACATCACATTAGTAACGGATCTAGTTAACACCAAAACATCGCATTAGTAGCGGATCTATAGTCAACTCTACAACATCGATTTAGTAATGGATCTAGTTAACACTGAAATATCGCATTGGTAAGAGATCTAGTTTAGTTTAAAACACTGCATATGTAACTAATTTAGTTATTCAACAGATGTCTTTCAACACGATCAGCCTGATACCATTGACCCACTAGCACCCCTGGAGGACTAACACAACGCCAACCAATATTATGCTATGGAGGCTTTTGTACAGATGCGCAAACGGTTAGCTACAACGTCTTTCAACGTGTTTTATCAGGGCCATACTCACTACTTCTGTTTGAAGGTGTGCTAGTAACACATCCCATTTGTATTAATTGTTATCATCGCTTCATGTCATAAACATCGAATAAACCACAAATAAATAAATCTACATATACTCTGCCAAAAAAGAAACGCATAGGCGAAATATTAATAGAATTATCTCTTTAATACAAAGCGGGATAATTCA
>JARDVA010460047.1:0-13352 GCA_030265315.1 Mopalia swanii | reverse complement strand
TGTTTATTTAAACAAAAAACTATGTTCGCGTTTATTACAGCGTCAGAGTTTTTATTTTGTTTTACAGCATTTGAAGGTAAACATTTGTAACTGTCTAAAATTAATTGTGAAATTATCGATATTATAGAAAGTGGAATTAGGAAAATCATCAGCTACAAAAAATACAATGTGAATTATTTTAAACTATATGGTTATTTATTTGTAAATTGAAGAAAGCGTTACGGGGCACCTGGTATAATAATAATGACTCTTGAATTGGTCAAACCTGTTGGACCAATCTTCTCTCTCCTCGTATAGTCAATCATTGAGACCATCAGGTCACTGTACTGACTTCAGGTCTTCTTCGGCAGTCATAAAAACACCGTATAAACGTAGTTAGTAGCTTTATAGATCAAAGACCGCTTTAGTTATACACCAGTTAAGATTATCGCTTGGTTCTTTGAAGTTGAAACTATATACATCTGACGAGTCTGGGTTTATTAACAACTAGGCAGGTGGATTTCACATAGTCCTTAATACTAACTGGTATATAATACTCATAAACCATCATTAGCTCTAGCTGTTAAGATTACAATTTCTTTTACAAATAAAGCTTATGTAGATTATAGCTTATAATTTATTTACGCTTGAAGTGAACCAGGCTCGTAAAATTAGGAAAAGTTATTATACGTGGACACTATATGACGGTATACTTACTAATAGAATAATAGATATTCAAGGTTTCTTTTGCTGTTTACACTATTGATTATATTTTATTCGGGTTTCATCCCCTTTACGTATTTTGATAAAACGCTTGAAAACAATAAATCAAACAAAATTATGTTGTTTTAAATTCTTAAGTCTATAACAAATTATGTTTAAAGATCTGATACACATTGGAACTGAAGAGAGAAAAGGAAGCGGTTATAACATATAATCCCTTTGTTTTGTAATATACAAGTGTAACGTTTAATTACATGTGCCTGTAGCTTAATAAAACGCGATGACTGCATGGATACCACCATACAAGCACAAAATCAAGTGCTTTACAGATGATAATAGTCACTAGAGAAGAATACCGTCTCTTGGCTCATCTGCTAGTATGCCTTTATCCATTCCTTGACGAAGATGAAAAATCCTCGCCATGTTAATAATGGTGTGCTATATACTGATGTAGGTATGTTTATAGTAGACCAAAGTAAAAAATCTGGGAACGATAACGAGTATACAAACTGAAAAACAGAAACTCAACGTGCGTTTCTTGTCGTTTCTCGAAGTTCTACTATGCCAAATTATTCAATGGGAATCACAGGAAATTCTTTTGTTCATTATAGTAGTCATTTTCCCTGTTCAAATCTTATGAAAAGTGGCAGAAATATGCTCTTAGGCTTAAATGCGTTAAGAAGTTGGCACGACTACATACTAATGCTAAGACACTAACCTCATTACATGTGTTTTGACTTACCTTCTAACTTGCAGAATTAAAGTGTTAATAGTGAAAACAGTTAGGTACCTTTATATTCGCGGGAATTTATTTTCACGATTTTATTCTTACATGAAGGTTGTGTTGTATATAGGTTTTGAGATTACACACTTGTTTTAATATGTATATAAATACGTTTAGTTAGGTCTTTATGAAATTCGTTTAAAGTAAATAAATAACTTATTTCTTACATAGAACTAATGCATTCATGTAGATGTGATTGGACGCAGGAATAAATTGTATTGCTATTTCATTATAGTAATGTAGCAAAGCTGTTGTGTTGCTATAATGCCTACTACTGAGGGGTGGGTATACATTGCGTCAGCATTTTTCGTCGGGACCAATTTCTTTTGATCGGGTGTTGCCAGAATAAAAAAAAAAACATATGTAGAAATTGTATTAAACTTTTGTACTATCTCTTTACTCAAAACATGTCGACATAGAAACTAAACAACTAGTTTTTATTGATCTCCATGTTTTGTGGTAATTATGTTTATATTTGAGCTCTTTATTCTGCGTCCTGTTACATTTCATTAAAATTGCTGTGTTGCTGTCTGAGTTGAATAAATTTAGATAGGTTTATCGACGAACTTTGGGAAAGAAAGCAGAAATTAAATTATGTCGCTAAAATAGCACATTATCAGACAAAATACACGATTTTTCTTCAGTTTAGTTGTAGCTTTATGTCAAAGAAAGGATTAGATTCTATGTATTGCATATAATCATGGCCGGTGTTTATCGCGTCATGTGTTTAAGGAACGGTTGTAAGATAAAAATGTACTATATAGGGTAGTTTGTGCAAAATCAAATGACACGGGATTATGTGATAAAATGCAGATAAGTTTCCTATGCATGTCCGTTTAATCTGTAAACGTCAAATATGTGTATATTTTCCAATATTTTAACTCAAACTCGAAATTCTGAGAAGCATTTTGTCTTGAAAAAATGCAGCACTACGAACTGACGAGTTCGTTTCATGTTCCTTTGGGATGCTTACAAATGTGTTATTAAGCTGACCATTAAATGTTCCTCAAATGTTGGGTTTTGTTGTGTTCGCATCACAAATTTTATGTGATTCGGAAAATTCGATCAAATATGTATTATTATTTGTTGGTTTATGGGTACATTAAGCTTTCAGTGTTATAAGGTATAGGTAAGCCTATGAGCACTTGGATACCTCGTAAGTCCTGTGTTTGCTGACAACTATTATTTCACATTGGTCTTGATGGATTGTATAATTTTCAAAGATTTCGTTTCTTAAAATATTATTGCAAATAATCAATTATGATACTGTCTTATAAACTCCTAAATCGATTTAAACCTGTATATTTAATTAACATGTGTAATTTTGTTATACATTTTATATTACAAAATTTCGCCAAAGACAATACGTTAACACAACTAACGTCAAACTGAACCGATATGTCTCCATTAGACGTTGTTTAGTTTGTCCAAGAAACGCTTTATTATTTTACGATAGCTTTTCATCTACTTAAAACATGATAAGCTGGGAAATGTAAAATTCCGCTAACCGTAAGTCTACGAGAATTAATGTATCTCCAAGACCCATCGACTTAAATAAAACAATGTTCTCAATGGGTGATAAAAACAATGAACATTTTTGCAATAAATTGCATCTTTCCGAATTTATTGAGATTCTCTGAAATTATAAATCGTTCTGTTCATCTTCAAACGTTATTAAGATATGTAAATATGTTTTTGTAAATATTTAAATACTTCACCAAAAAATAAATCTTTCTTTTATATACAGGATATCTGAGATACTATATTAAATCACTTATGGGTTTGTTTCATAGTTATACACAGATAGTTGTTAATTCCAATCATCGATAGATGGGATGGTGAATGCATGTATGCTATAGTCTTTCAAGCCGAATTGAACTGAGAGGTTCCATTTCTCCTGGTTTTCAGAGTCTTGCTACACGGGACGTTCATACGGCCGTACAAGTCAGTTTATGTCACACATAACCTCAGTTTATGGGTGAGATGGGAATGATTAAACCACTCTCTACTTTACATATGGGTCTATCCAAAAATAGACCACAGGGTACTATGGGTCAACTTACGCAAAGGTTCTCTTAAATTATTTAAATTGCTCCACTTTCTTCTTTAAACTAATTTAAAGAATGCTGGTATAGTTATAGTCGACCACGAGCACTTTCATTGGGCGGAGGTATAAACTATATGAGTGAGTAAATCGGCTGGCATTCCAGAGCTATACAGGGCGGGTAAATGTAGCGAATTTTTTTCATCAAGGCAGGCCAATCAGATATGACCAGAGTGACACAGAGCCTAAAGGTGGTTAAAAAACGGAAAGAAGGCGTGATTAGGTGGCGCCTCTCAGTAGATCTCATCCCGATTGCCCGTGTTTTTCTGACGCCAACAATTTGTATTGCATCAAAGTGTCCACATAATAGGACGATAGCTAATTATATAATGACATAAAACCAAATATATTTGAAGTTGACATGAGTCAAACAATTCGTTACTCGCTTTGACAACAATACAGATCATATACTTCAACACAAGGTTTTTTCGCTCTGTTTCGTTCATTGTTTATTATCGAATGATGTTGACGTAATTGACATAGATAGAGCTATGTGAATTACTTCAGGTGTATATTTCCCGATGTACATGATTATTGGCGTGTAAATTAAGCAGTAAATGTCTGCTCAAGTCTAGCATGATACGTTCTGAACTGGTCAGTAGGACAATACATCAAGGAAAGCGCTATACTTTCCATGTGTGACGTTCAGTTGTGTTTTTAAAATCATATGTAAGAAAGCTAAAATGTAAAAATAACGCTGAAATGGTATCTCTAGGTAAACACAACCCCAAAACAACCAAACAAACAAGTAAACTATTGATAACCCTTGTATAGAAGTGTTGTGGGTAACTCGCCGTGAGTAAAATAAGAGAATTGGTCGACGAGTGTAGAATACCACTTAAGCTTTTGTTACTCATTTTCTTTAATCAGGTGAGCTACAAAGCTTCTTTTGTATTTCGTGTGACATCGCAGCTTTGTTCTCTACTTTGTCCGTATAAACAACACAAGAACTCACAAGATACAATGCGGAATCCAAGAGTCCCATAGCGAACACCACTGAACCTATTTATAGTAATATCATTTTTCTTAACTACAAAACTACAGTTAAATTGCATACACTTTTATTGAGGTTCAGGCGTTAATAAACACGCTCTATCCGCAATTCACCATATAGTAAATGTTGGTTTAATAAAAGGGCCGTATGCAATTAACCTGGCTCCCCTAGGGTCCGCTCTCTGGGGGCTTTGTTGTCCCCTTCAATCAATTCTCACCTGAGCTAATTACAATACCTGTAATAATACAAAAGAGATTTGTAACAAGCTAGAAGATCAAATAACGTTATAAATTATTACAACGGTTAAATCAAGCAAGGTGTCAATAGTAATTTTGATGTGACAAAACTTTTTCGATAAAACAGCTATAAGTTGAATGTATATATTTAAATACCTTTCTTGCTACCGCTGTTTTCTGGTCTACTGGACCATTATATAGCAGCATCCAGGCTAAAACATTTGGATTCAACTCGCGGAGAGTTTCCTTGCAGCATTAATATGAATAAATTGGTTATATTGCAGAGTTTTAATATGTTCAACCACTTTCATTACCATTCAGCTATTCATTTAATGCAAAATGATTAGAACATAACGGTTAAGATTTCGCAATTAATACATATATACTAAATTAATCAGCACCGGTAGCTTTTGAATCACTCTACTAATCAAATTCAGTCTTATCACAACACCTTGTTTGTTTCCTGACGTCTTCAAATATTCCCTCCATGTTTCTATCTTGTTGAACACAGGCATAGCTTTAATTAAAGAAGGCCCACGGTCGTACATTTCGCCAAATTTATTTAATCGTTGAATTCCACATTTGGACTTTTTATTCTATAAGAATTGACGATAGCACTGAGGTTGAATATGAGTTTTAGCCTCCGTGGTGGAGTGGTCTATTCTCTTACTAGAAACACTCTCAAGTGTATGCTTCTGGCGCACGTATCTCTCACCTCTGGGGTCGCGGGTTCGATTACCGCGCATTGATTCTTACTTTTGTATCAGTATTTGTTTGATTACCCATACCCCACGAAATTTCCAAGTACAAATAATAATAATTAAAAACAAAAAACAGGTAAACGTTACTTAAGACACTGAAACTAAAATGAATCAAATGAATAACAGTACTGGTAACGAAATCGTTTGATTGTTTGGCTGCTACATGTGGCTACATTTTAGAATCTTTATTTTATGTCCATCTGTACTGACTCTGATAGTACTAGTCAACAAGGGAACTAACTCTGAGAAGAGATGGAGGGCGCTTTGGGACACAAGGCTTCATTGGCGAGAAATGTCCTCTGAATTATGGCCCCTCCTCCACAATTAATTGCGCCGTAGTCTGCCCTCACTTCACCCCTGATCAACCCGGACACCTCATCACAGCTCTAAGCGACATCTCTGACTCATATCAATAAAAACAATGCCCGTGATGCGATAGAGTAGCCTACCCTGATTCGTTCGGTCTCCGTACCTTAGACTTGTGCAAGATGATAACACCTGTAAGGAATAAATAAGATAGGAATTAGAAATATGTAAGAAATCAGTTTAATGTCCGAAATTCAGGAAGATGTATTTGTCATATAATATTTATATTATGTATTTCCAAAAAATAATCACACGGGCGAAATAGTTATGGATTCAGCTTTAACTGGCGTATAATCTCACGCTCTCATTGCTTATTTATTTGGTTGGTGTTGAACGACGTGTTCAAGGTTATTTCACTCATATAACAGTTTTGTACTTTCAAAGAGTGACACAAGTATTATCTTTAGTGTCATATGCATGTATAAATGCTCTTTTGTAAAATCACTGTTCCCCCAAAGCTGAAGGCAACGAAGTTGTTTGTAAAATTGATCTTAATCTCAAGATGTTATGAGCAGCATATGTACGTCTCCCGAGACGTGACAAGATAAAGGCAGGTATATAACATACCTAGCTTCAATGGTCAAATGAAAATGTTTTTTCAGCTTTATTATTTATAGAGATACACTTTAAGAGAATTATGGGATAAGTATAACGTACTTTGTCCACAATGAAGAGATTACAAAGTTACACAAACTTTTATCATTCTAAGGCATATAGCTCATTGGTATTTCATGGTTTTAAAAATAGTCAAGCATTAGAACCTGAATGGAGTTGACATTATTTATCTGACACTGGCATTGCATGGGTTAGGTGCACGATTGGCTTTTCTTGTACTTTCTCCCGCTACTTATCATATACAGGCAGTCAGCCAATGTGTTATCTTCAACGTCACATGATGTTTTGCCTAGGATAAATGAAAATAAAGCCTTTAGTGCACCTTAATGCATTATCTGTGCATATCGGAGGATCGTTAGGGATAATGAGGCTTTCTCTCAATAAATATAAATATAGAGTTAGGAAAAACAAATTGACAAAGGATGCCCATTCTTTTGACCAATTTTATTAAATGTATTTGGTTCACGGCCATGTTCAGTGATTCTGGAATGGAACACTCTGTTGATTAGTCGCCACCTGAAAGGTGTGTGTCCCTGAGCGAGCTAAGGTTTAAACTAGACGGTTATCATCCGCAGCGGAGTCATAAATCCTGGCCGGCAAAGTCCCACCTTCTCCCTGACAGATTCTTCAGCCGTTACCCGCCTCCTAACGAACCGCTGTCTCCAACTAATCCTAAAACGGCTCAGCTAGAATTTTCCATTTGTTTTCTCATTATTCTTGCTCATTGTACTTGTGCACATGGCTTTAAGTTGATCCTAGACGGACTGCAGTCCCTGACGTATCCCTAGCTGATTGTACAAATACATGGCCTGATCGGCACGAGTTATAGATCCGAGGTAAGATAAGACTATTTGTAATTTGAGTACGTGAATTAACACGCCCGTACTCTCACTTAAGCCGATTTGTTAAACAGAGCTACGTTAACTGGCACCTGAAACACAATGGCTGTCCTTTATTCCATACTTGCCACTGCTTATTGCCGACAACAATGCATTTATCGGCTGTTTTAAAAGAAAGAAAAGGGCCAAATTGATTCTTAAACAATCCCGATTAATATAATTTGATTTATGATGTAAAACAACCAGTGTTAAAAATAACATGTATTTGTAAGCATTGCGCTCCAGGGAGTGCAGAATTATAAAGATTTTATTTTAAATATTGCGATAAAAATGCAGAAATTATTCTGTAAACTTTTACAATAATCATCTCAAATCATTTAACGCAATGGGGTTAAAATAAGTAATATAATAGACTGGTCCATTTAGTGATGACGAAACACTCACCTTGAGTCTAGGAGATCCATTTAATGGCGATTTTAGTAGGCGAGAGTTCTGCAATGGATGATCCAGTAAAAAGTTATCTCTAGCTTATCGCTTTTTGTAGGACATATGCAACTAAAATTGTGTACAACCATGCATACTGCACATTTATAAACTGTCTATATTTAATATTTCCTGCTCGACAATGTGTCCACTTAAATAAGTTTTATATCTAAAAATCACCTTTCATTATTTCGAAAATAAATTAATTGGATACTGGAGCATGTGTATCCTTAAAATTCATTTCATAATCGGAATTGATATAAATAAAAGGATTGCTTATTATCGTTAATAAATTATTTCAATTTAGTAGGGTTGCGTTACACTACATGGTTCACGATTGTGCATGGTTAAAAAAAAGAAAAGTTTATAGCTAAACAAACTGTTCATACGTGGATCTATAATTTATACAGTGTGATGTCATATATATTTTTACAATGACTTTTATGTCAGATAATATTGCGAAATATTCCTGTCATCCCTATAAGCGTTATTGAAATCATTTGCTTTAAGTGAAATTTAATCTTCGATTGATACCTATTTAAGCGCCCCACCATTGTCCTGAATTACCTATGTATACCTTTGACTTTAAGCGTCCCAACATTTCTCCAAATGTTTTAGGGATGATTAAAATAGCACATGTTACATATTATTATAAAGTTTGGTGAAGGTAGAAAAAAAGTCATGTGTTTTTTATTGTTGTGTTTTTGTTTTATAGATATGTTGTTACCGCTGTGTACTTTCTGTAGAAATGACGTATATACCGTTACAATGACTTAGATTGAACATAAATAACACTGTTTAAAGCTGTTAACAGTTGCTTTGCAATATTCATTTCTTTACTACTTGCTATATGACCAGATAGTAGACTCTATACTGGAGGGATCATTGAACCACAAACATCTTTAGCACATGCTATCCAAGCCATTTTATAGAGAATAATTTCTTTGATGCTTTGTAAATGGCACTGGTGATTGATTACTCTAAAATGACGTCTTACTTAGGGAATGTTATCGAAAAACATGGTACATTCTTGAATAACATCTTCTAAAAGCAGATTGAATTTGATTCGATACAGGTCATGATCAAATTGAAGTCAATATTTACAAAATAAAAAATTGCAGAATGCTTTTTCCTTATTGCTAAACTTATAAATAATGTTATATATCGATTGTACATTTGTCTATCGGTTGTGTTCTTATGCAAACAATTTAGCGAACTTTCGGATAGCTTTATTGCCTTGTGACCATAGAAGTTTTCCGTTGAACTAATTATACACTTTACGAATACTGATGAGCATAACTTGGTATGTTCAGTTTGAGGTCTTGCTAGATTCTGGCCCTCTGGCTAAGGGCAGTTTGTTCGAATAGTAGCAAAACTGTCTTTGCTTAGCACTGGAGGAAAATTAACTTTCCAATATTATGGAAACGCGTCACAGCTTACTATAAAAAGGTCAATAACAAGGTGTTGGGATTAATGGGATTATCTGCTCACACGAGAGTCCCCACTGTGTTTTTTCTTAACCATATGTGATGTCAGTTTCATTGACGAATGCAGACTGAATTTGATAAGTCAATCTTTAAATGGTTATATTTGTGCTAGAGTCCTTACATTCTGCAAAAATAAGGAACAAAAATGTACTGCATTTTGTCTGTAAAACTGATTCAACTTGCCATAAGTTTCACAGGTACTTTGTATCAAACTGTTCATATTTTTAATTCTGTACACGCTTTCCCAATGTTTATACATAACAATGTACTTGCTTATATTCTGCGTCAAAATGGCCTTAGAAATGTTGTCTTCAAAATCAAGCCAGGGTTCCAGCAAGGCGTAAATGTTTAATTTCTCGATACGAGATTTTACCGACCATATCCTCTTAATACGCCTCGTCCATACCTGTGGACAAACACTTATTTGTTTACAATTGCCCAGTTATTCATTATCCAGGTGCAAATTGACATTCCAACTGAAAGTACATCTCTGTAGACAAACACCCGAACTCTTAAATTTCTTTCAAAGAACATTACTCTGGATCTTAGGAGGATATGGACAAATTTGAATTGCATGGTTATTATCTTTTTGAAAGCCGATCAGCTTTATAGTTTTGACAAGATATACATGCGTTGATTAATGTTTTACTTCCTGCTCAAGGGTGTTTAACATAAAGATAGCTCTAAATGGTCGATATGGATGTTATGTAACAAGTATCTAATATGATATGAGATGATATGAGTAGTCCTGTCTGCATATATGGCGTAAGAAAAAAACATTGATTTACTAAAAGGTTATATACATATATACATGATTCTTTCGAGACTACGAAATCAGTAATGTCCATCTGCTGTAAATTTATACAGCGGTGAGTTTGTTGCAAGTTAAAATGAGACTTTGTTAATGAGCTTTTAAAAACAAGGCTACTTCCGGAATGTGCTGTGAAAGGATAGTATTTAACAACTGTTGGCATAACTCAGCTGAATTACAGAGTAACACGCTAACATTTGTCCTAAGCGGCTGCTCTGAGTCAGTCAGTGGGGTCTGTATGTTTATGCCCATACTATATACATGCAAAAATGCAATGCGTGCATGCATAATAAATTCAGTATAGTAATTTTTGTCTTTTCAAATCAACAAATTGTCAGTCATTGTGCTGACCAAATGTAACAACATATACCAAGGGCAAATAACTGTAGAATAACGTAGCAGTGTTTCATAGCTTGCAATAGAAACCATTTGACTTTAAGTCTAAGCATGCTTTGCGACATAATTCAGACGAAGTTTAGCATCAAACGAATGTAAAATGGCATCTTTGAACTATTTGCTCTCAAATTTGAATCGACATGTGGGATATAAAGGTTAAAAAGTCATAGGTTGTAAACTGTCTAACTTTACCATTTCCCTACACCTTTCGCGAAACTTGATTTGCATTCTAGATATTTTATATTTCTATCAGCAGTGTCTGTCAAAGTACATATTTTATGTCCTTTCGTCGGGCAAAATCTAAAGATGTCTGTCGCCCAATATCACGTAGGTGAAGGGGCAAGTTTTATCTTCTTGCCTTACTAAACATGCATTAAGTCAACAATTATACTTAAAATATCCACGCCCAGGTCAGCTTAAATATCGAGGAAAACATTGTTCTTGTCTGCTGGCGTTTCGTCAAAATCAGCAAGGTTGGGTTCGTTTAGTTGACATTTAGACGCTGGCCGACATCGTCAGGCTGCTAACGAAATAAACATGATTTAAGCGACCTTAACCTAAATCCATTTTACAAATCTTAACTTATAGACATATTACATGTTTTAATTTTTATGTCAAAAACTATTTATGTCAAATAAATGGTTGCAACTCTTACTTTAATTATACTAAAATACAATTTTTAAGTGATTTTTCAAATTTGGTTGGAAAATGATAAGTTCATGTATTACAGTTAACTATGTATGACTCAAGAAGGAAACTTGAGCTTTACATAATATACACAGTGTTTGAGACATATCCTGATAGGGTTACTTAAGGAGACAAGTATAGTCACTTAACCATGTGCACCGACTTTACCTTTTATATCAACCTTATATACACTAATTAAAACCAGTCACGGTTATTTTCTTCCGAAACAATCTCCTGTCCTAAAGTATACTTTGTTGAAAGGGTTTATGTATGTGATCATAATCGCACACCTTTGGTAATGACTGGGTCTTGTAAACATGTGTATGGATTATAGAGATTCTCAGCTTAATGTTCCGCTTTATGGTGGAATAATGACACGGCTGACACCTCCCTCCTCTGGCTCACTTGCGCAATGACAGACTGGTTCAGATGAAAAATGTGTTGATGACCTGTGATTCATAGTATAGGCTTCTTATCAAGATTTACAGCAGAGTACTTAGGCATTTGGACCAGTTTCGGATTGTTTGTCAACATAAATTAACAGTCTCCTCCCTTTCTCTAAATAAACAATCCCACCATCTACAGATTTATGATCTATCTCTTATATACTATAACATTATAGCTATCTTGATTGGCGCTGATTTATCTTAGCAGGCTCCAACCATAGCACACCCTCCAAATGAACTCTGTGGATCTCATTGGCCATTGTGACATGTTGGAAGAGTTTAAAAAGCTCATAAACTAACTGGATGAACAAGTGACTAAATCTCGTTTGATAACGTTTTAATCCCCCATGGCTAAATATATCCTTGAGAAAAAAATCGTAGAATTGTAGTATTTTTTGTTATTTATTATTCAACCTCAGGTGATATTAACATTTTATCTACTCACTGAATTAATCAACTGGATATAGAATGACTCTTAGTAGTAGCTGTCCTCAAATGTTCAATACAGTATAGGTTTTAGGGAGTATCTTTAAGAAGTTCCATCACGACGTCTTGGATAATATCTCATTTTGTCAATTGATCTGCTTTGTCGAATTCAAATCGGGTGTTGCAAGCTTTGAGTTTGTGCGTGGATCTCAGTTTGCATACGGTGCTTGTAGACATCTCTGTGCCACCCGCATGTTACAAGCTGATGTAGAACTGCGTGGAACAAAACATTATATTGCCAGAAAAGTTAGTTAAATACGTGTATATTTATTATATTCCTTGATAGGAATATTCTTGAACAAATGAGTGCACTCACTAAACATAAAAAGCGTTCTTTCTTATGCAAGACTATCGTATAGTTTGCTATAGGTGTGTTGCCATATTGCATTATTCTCATTGATGAGTTTCACGAAGTAGAGTAAACTTACAACTCCAATAAGAGATACAAATAGGATCTCGTATATGTGCACCGCTGATATCAAATTTATGAAACGAGGGAAAATAAATGAAAATTAATACCAGAGTTACATAAATTTGATATCCGGGTCACGAATTTGAGATTCTATTTATACCATAAATGATATTTTTGTAGTTATTTCAACCAGAAATCAATGGTTATAATTTGATTATTGATTATTTATACATACACATCTGGGTCAGTGTAAAGCGTCCATACGAGTGATTAGCACACGCGTAACAGAAACCAGTGCCGGTTGAAGTGCAATATTTATTTAACTGATATATGATAGAAGTTAATCAACCCTAGTGTTATTCTAGTCAACATCTAACAATTAGTAAAGACCACATAAACAAAGTATTACAAGGATATTTTGGCATTTCCAAACGTGACGAGCGTTGCACCATTTCAGTACATGAGTACGAACGTTTGAAAAGTTCGAAAGACAAAACAAAGATGGAAAATGAAAAAAGAGTTTAAGTGTAATTATATGTGTAAGTTGAAGCATTTCATTGGTTAATTTACAACATTAAACTAAAAGTGACAAATCAGAGCGCGAGAAGGCTGTATCCCACACGAGGAGATATAAAACAAATATCACATGAGTGTAATTCACTGAAATTTATGGGATAAACATATTAATGAGATACACACGGATACATGGGGATTCATTATTGAAGATTACAATGGTATTGGGG
>JARDVA010459938.1:1608-15858 GCA_030265315.1 Mopalia swanii | reverse complement strand
CTCCTATCGTCTTTGCCTTCGTCTTGAAAGTCTACACAAGACGATGTGAGCACGAACGAAGGATGGATACGGTCCCTGGACACTTATATGACGACGGATTGTCCACTACACACTGTTCCTTGCCTAATTAGGGTGGAAAACCAGGAATAAACTTCGTAAAAAAACACCCCCGCGGTTGCCGGAGCCATATCGTGTGACTCCCTAATACACCTGATGGTCGACAGCCGGATTCGATCCTGTGAACGGCACATCGAAGTAGGCTTTTGTAAGCGAAACTCCACATTCACTGGAATCTTATAGTCTATTCAATTCATTCAATTTCGATGTTTGCTTTCCTTAAAAAAGCTGTGGAAAACATTAGACAAAAGATGAACAAAAGACAAGAGAGACGGGCACCTTTGGGTTACATGTACAACATTCTACCGACTGAGCTATAGAGGCTCACGGGTGAATGAATCCCTAATTCTAACCCGGTGAAGACGGCAATTTTTTTTCTACATAAAGCACGTATTAACATTTTAAAAATAAATGTATGGAACAGTTAGCGATATTGCTGAGAAGCTTGTGGAAATATCCAATCTTTAAATTATATATGTGGAACAGTTAGTGATATTAACTAAAGAATGTTGCCACAAAAACTCAATCCCACATTGAACGTATGCCATACTTTAATACAGATATGTACTAAAGAGCGTGGGTGGAGACATCCACTGCTATAATTATATGCTCACTCTTTGGTGTTCACAAAATAATGCATGTGGAAAACAATCGATGCATCACATGTAAAACACCCTGATAACTCTGATAAAATATGTATTCAAACCAGTACTCTATGAGTGCTACTGAAAATATTGTGAAACTTCAATATATAAGATTACTGATATTTTAATTAAAAATCCAAATGCAACATAGTATTTGTGAAGTAGATTGTGACATTCTTTGAACAAGCTTGAATGGAAACATAAAAATCTCACATATATGTGTGTAACGGTAAGAGAAATAAACCAAACAGCTTGAATAGTTCGTTTGTTTGTTTGATTGGGGTTTAACGTCGTACTCAGGGGTATTTCACTTATATGACGACGGATTGTCCACTTAACAGTGTTCCTGGCCTAAGTACAGTGGAAAACCGGGAAGAAACCTCGTAATAACCACCCCCGCGATTGCCGGAGACACATTGTGTGACTCACTCATATACCTGAGAGTCGACAGACGGACTCGATCCTGTGAACGATACAGTCGAAGTTGGCTTCTGTAAGCGCGCTCGCTAACCGCTGCGGACCCAGCTTGAATAGAGACATCAGTCCTATCAATAAACAATGGGATCCACCCCATCCACATCTATATATATATATATATATATTTTTTTTTTGAACAAATGAAGAGAAAATAATGTGCTTGCCTCCATCGGGAATGGAACCCGGGACCTTTGGCTTATATATAGGTTCAGGTTCCGAATGTGATATTTTATATGTGCAAATGTGATAATAGAGACGTCAAAATGTAGAATTATAATAATACAACCGTTGGATATGTTTCTAATAGAACTTCCAAAAGCCAGACACAATACATGTAACACTTGGGAATACGTCTACTGAATGATGGCATAAATGTCCAATTCAACGATTTAATGCATGCATCAGTGATCTACAAATTCTTAAAGAGCTATAGAGAAAGTCGTCAATCTGTAGGATAAAAAGAACATATATTTGGTGATATGGTGAACTCAAATGAATTTAAATTTTGAACCCAGTACAAATATGCAACACTTGCAATGGTAATGTTAACATAAAGTATTTGTTCTTGAAGAATAAATAAATTTCGGATAATAAATGAATAAATAAATCAATAAATTAAAAAGCTTAAACAGCATATATATGCAACAATAGTTTTGTTAAACTTTTTGTGAAATTGTTTTGTTCGGATTGGTCGAATCCACGCCACGTTGCATTAAACTAAACATTGACGTTGCATGATTTCTGTCGATGCTGTGCCGTTATAGTAATATTATATGATGCTGTAGAGTAGGACATCGATAATTATTTTTTCTGTCCGTCAAAGTTATCTCCTCTTTGCTAACGTTAGAGCGTTCTCCGTGTATTCTCGCGAGAGTTTCTATAGTGAACGAGACTAAAACAACTCTCGTACGCTATGCCAGGCGATCGCGCATTTATTTCCGCCAATGTTTTTGGCGACGCATATGAAAAGAAGAATAAAATAAATAAATGAAGGGCAAATCACGTTGATCCGGGTGTGTCTTAGAGTCAATGTCTCGGCGTAGGAAGTAGAATCGATTATATTTCAGTTTGTTTGATTGGGGTTTAACGTCATATAAATGATATTTCACTTATATGACGACAGATTGTCCACTTCACACTGTTCCTTTCCCTATTACGGTGGAAAACCGGGAAGAAACCTCGTAAAAACCACCCCCGCGATTGCCGGAACCACATATTGTGACTCAATCATATACCGGAGGGTCGACAGACGGACTCAATTCCCTAAACGGTAAATCGAAGTAGGCTGTAGAAAGCGCACTCGCTAACCACTAAACCACGGCCGCGGGCCGATTATATTTTAGAGTGCGTTCTCCGGTATAAACAGACGCCTGTACGCCGTCGCGTGGGAGTGTTTTCTTCAAAAGCAGAGGCCGGCCAAGTTTCATAGCGTTACGCTCATGTTACCACTATTAAAACTTGTTCTTAACACAGGAACATTCGGTATTACAAAACAAATACCCGTTTGAGACTGGAACACCACGATGTCTCAGCTCTCGACAATTGATGTTCAATTCGCGCTTCTAGCTAGCTGAATATCAAACATCTCGAGCTGACAACTGCAACTTGATTGCAGACACCGAATGTGGGACAAGCAATACACAGCAATTGCAGGAGTAACTTCCTTATATAGGATTAGGTCTTAGCATAGTTTCTGTTGATCAAACGTCTTAGCTGTATGCGCTTTGGGAATGTTTGTAAGAGCTTTGATAGAGCTGAATAAATATATATATATATAACCGTTGACCCGGGTTCGGATCCCGGTGGAGGCAAGCTAGTTTTCTTTCTTTACACTGAAGAAAAAATAATAATTAATTTATAGATACAAAACCAGATAATTAGTCAGTGTTGACAGTGCTTACTGTAGAGCAAGTCTGGTAGCCATTTTACCAGCTCGAAAATCCGTTAGCCTATGCAGCTCAGACTGTCCGAGCCAAAGTTCCGAGTTCACATACTGGCTGAGGCAACCAAAATTGTCTTTTCTACATTTAAATCTGTATATCTGCCAGAACCAGATTATCCGAATAACCCAAACAATAATTTAAAAAACCCACACCTGTGCAGGTAATTTATCGATACAAAAACCCACACCTGTGCAGGTAATTTCTCGATAATAAACCCCCAACACCTATTTAGTGTATGTATGTCTCTCTCTTTTACTGCCAGTGGGGAGACTATTCTTAATGCAGCAATTACGAGAATTGTACTGTGTATAGTTCCTGGCCAAGGTGTAAGCACTGGTCAATGCTGTTTGATAACAACTGTCATTCCTGGCCGCCGCTCCACAGTGCTTATAACATTAACAACAATAACTCCAGCTGACCATGACAAAAATATACATGTCGATATAAAGGTACAAAGCGAAAGTTAACAAACATGACATGACTTTGCCTCGTTATATCCCCGTTAGAACATGTTACTTTTCTTTTTCTAACCGATACATGCCTGAACTATGTAGCTATACGTGTTCGTTAACATGATGATTATATCTTGTAACCTTTCAGCGATTTCCTTGTTTTCAAACTTGCTAACCACTGGACTACTCGTGTTAAGTGTTAGCATTTGAAGCCACTGTGTTTGGAAATCAGGAATGTGATTGTAGGGGTCTCGATGTACCGCTTATCTCATTATTTATTGTAAGGTAAATGCCTGTGTGTGCCTCTCCAACTTCCAATAAAAATCAGCCGAGCCTTAGTGGCAAGCGTGAACTCACGCACTCGGCAGGTATTTGCATGCAGTATAATTACTAAATCAAATGGCGTGGTGAAGTGCTTTACAGAACATGTTATTCGGTGAGTAGGACTACTATATTCAAACATTGGTTCACTTTGCTATATAGATTGAGACAATGTATAGCAGTTAGTGTTTAATCTATCCTCCGATTAGCCAAAACAATAACCATATCGATATTCAGTGTGCTAAAACAGACCTCATATTTAGTGTTACCAATGTCAGTCACTGTTTATATTCAGCCTGGACAGGATGAAAGGAAACTATGTATTGAGGGGATGATTTAGAGAGGTAAATGGCACTGTGTGGTACAGGATATCTGACGCTGTGTTTCTACTTTTAAACCGTGGATTAGAAACCATCGATCGAGCATTATTGGATACACTCCTAAGTCAATGGATTAGAATCATGTATTGCGATTTAAGTGCACGGGTTATGCAATAAAGTCAGATGACAAGTTTTAGTCAACGAATGTTATTATGGATTAATACAGGAAGGTAAGTGATGTTCAATCAGGTTTCTAGGCTTACACGAATGTTAACTTGTCTAATTGTTGCACCATCATTTCATTACTCAGTACGTAAATTGGTCGCAATTTGCATGTTGATTATTGTATTGGTTGCGTAAAATAGACATATTGTGTGTATACAGCAACATACATGCCTTTCAGTAGCTGTGAGTCACGTGATAGCTGGATTATTTATGGTTATTTTGTTTATAAATTATATATAGATACTTGTCGCCTTACTGTCTTGGTTGTGTTTGTACAATTTCCATGGGTATGTTAATGTTGTTAATTTTTTGATTGATTACAATTATCCATTACCATGTATATACAAGTTACCTCATTATATCAATATGGTAGTTAATTGCTATTTTGGTACTGTTCAAATAGAGTTTCCGTCACTATGTTTACACATGTTGCGGTGATTTTGAATCAATGACTATTTTTATGTATGGAATATAAAGAGACGATAAAATTATAATACCAAGAGAACAATATATACAAAATGGGCTTGATTCAAGGAAGTGTAATTATTTAACACCGGATGATGATGTAGTCATATATATAGCAAGTTAGCAACATTGTGTTCTATCACAAGACAAGAAGTGGTAATCTAGAAATTAGCAGTTTACACGGAAGTGAGTTTTTAACTGTGCACAAGAAAAACGAGTTATTTCTGGTCAAAAAGTTTCTCCTAATTAACACCGAGCTGGTCCTGGAATTTAAGAAAATGTTTATATTGTTAATCAATCAAACAGTACAAATTCTTTGTGTGCACGGTCAATATCATACCTGAAACAGGTTCACCGGTTTGTTGAGGCTTGCTTGGAGGATATCACACGTCGTTACAATGTTGATAGACTTACAATCACCGAGCTCTAGAAGTGTAAGTTGTATATTCATGAAATAGTGGCAGAAATTCCGCTATAACATGTAATATTTCTGAGTAGTGGACTCGCTTAAGTACTTTTCCTTTTAGAAATTGAAGTAAACTATTGAAGGAGTGATAAGTGAAAAGTCTCCAGCTTGACGGGTGTTAATGCACTCCACACTGTGTGGGTTCCAAGTTTAGATAAATTGTTTGCGTGAGGTACCCACATCTGGAATTCTGATGTTCTACCCGTTCTTTTTCTATTGGAAGGATGTGAGGAAAAGTAATTTCCATAAAATACACACTATTTCTGCTATATTTATCAATCTATTCGTGCCTCTACCGCGTATACTGGCAATAAGAGTGTCTTTTACAGAACACAGTATAGTGTGCCATTTCTTGACCAGAAACAACCAACTCATCATACTTGTCCGCTATACAAAGGGAGAACACTGAAACACTTCGGTCGGTAACCTCTGTAACTCAGTGACTGGACAGATGACCGTGTCCTCAAGAGATGGCAGACCAGATGCAATTGTTTTTGGTCTCTATATTTGGAGAGCTTATGCGAATCTCAATACAAAGTCAAAATTTTCCAGAAATCAACAGTTGTTATATTTGGCTGACATACATCAAAGATTACACTAATTTAAATTCTGAAGCCGTGCCATCTACACCTAAGTGTAATAGAACACGGATTGCAGGTTCGTCGGAGGCCGTAATATACAAAGGTTCTCATTGCACTAAAATGTGTTCAGGTAGTCGACGCTCAACTGTACCTAAATTGCCTGTAATAATAAGTCAATGCTGTAGCTAACATGTATAAATTCCATTATATGTACCCCCTGAACTGGACGAGGACCTGTTCATAATGGGATTAGTTTACATGCAGGATACAGATAGTGATGGCTTCTATTCCCCGCAGCATTCATGTCTAATCTACAAGCATTAGGTGCACCGATGATCAGATATTTTATCTTAATTGATTAACCGATAACCGTCATCTAATCGTACGATTAACCATGTTTTAAATGTATAAGTCTTTATGTCAGTTTTACAGAATCATTAAGATCTATTTAGATATGTTAAAAACTAATAACAGCGGAGCAGTCGATAGCTGGGAGAAATGATATCAACTCAATGGAAAAGACATAGCTTCAATATTTGGATTTCTCTATTTGCTCAATATTTGATTTCTCGCATTAACTGGCAAACTTATATAAATATTTACACCCGAGAATGTTGTATCCACTGATGCCTCATTACTTGTATTTATTTTGTCATATTGTGCTAAAGCTTGTATAATTTATATTCGACTGCCATCCAACATAATGCCATTTAGTCTTCAAATGCACTGGAATTAACACTGTTTAATAACCGGATGTTCACTGTTCATCAAAGTGTCCTGGACATTTCTCCTTGAGCCAGTTTCTTAACCAGACGGGTACTACATTCATGGTAAAATCCCGGGCACTGAAACGAAACTATGTATAGCAATCTGTATATAGAACCTCAGACCGGGTAATGTCAACTGCGAATGTCGTCCCTAATGATTCGTTTATTTTACAAATAATCGCTGATGAAGATTTGCCTTCCACGAATGACAGTAGGCTAATACGTTTTACAGCTTGAGTTAGCAGTTTCGCTCATGTTTTACCAAACTATACTGTGTATACGTGTCACCGTAGGCTTCACACATAGTTGCCAGCCACTGACAAATCGGCACCAGTTGTACCTATCACAAACAGGCACTGTCTGGTCGTTTGGTAAGTCTCTGTGTAACTCGCGTACCAACTGCCCTGTTATCCCCATTATTGCCCTTTACGCGAATATGCCTACTTCACAAGCATTCGTAATTACATTATTGGTAAATAAAATGCCAGATGCTTTTTAACAAGCCTGTTTGTTTTGCGTGTTTGATTCATCAAAGGATCGGCTCTGTTTGATTATGTTGTCAGTTGTGTCGAATGTCACTTAGCTCATTTGTTAACAGCCACGTGTTCATCTCTATAAACATATGCAGAGACAAATGTCTAAAACAGAAAGTCCTGTGGCAGTAGAAAATATATGAGCTCCACATGAATAGCCCTATATTACTACTATCTGTTTAGGTTACGTATAAGCCCTGTTCTACATCTATAACTGTAATCTGTAAAACAACTTCACGTCACTGCATCATCCATAACATTTCTCATAATAAAGTTAAGTTTAACAGGTAAACGCGATCGTTGTTCAAAATCATACAGGTTTAGATGGTTCTCATGTATTTCCCCTAATTCTACTTGTGATATGTTCCCTGATAAATTCCACTTGGCTTCAGATCACACTTGATTACCAGTAAGACGTAAAGCGTCTGTTGGTCTCAAAAGTTATAGACCTTTCCCAAATTTTCATTTTGTAAAAATGCCCGGAATTGTACCTTATAAACATTTAATGACAGTTGATTTCATCCCTGTGTCATCATTTCGCAAGTTAATCATATTGACCTGTTTAATAAATCCAGGTTTAAAAGGCATCAATAGTGGCATGGGTGGTACATTGATTTAAGGTTAATACTAAACTTCTGAACAACTGCCCTCAGATCTATTAGTATTATTTAAGAAATTTGATATATAATATAAAGAAATGAATCGTATTTTGTTTCAGTCGGTGTTTTACGTCATTATTTAATATAGCCTACCCATATTTTTCAATAATAATAATGATCACAATAAGAATATTTGTACAGCAGATTTGAAGTCCATATTAGTAAAGTGGTGATTGATATGTCAAAGATAATTAATTATATTTATAAATCAATCAAATTTGAGAAAAATTAGTTTATATTCTTCATTTAAGACATAAATAATAATTGTTTTATCTCCATTGGCTGTTGGTCGTTAAATTAACATTAGTCTCTAAAAGACATCGCTACCTTCCGTCCTTAAAACAAGTTCAACCCCCATTTGAACGACCATTTATCAACCACGGGGCATTCTAAGGTTTTCATTGATGCTGACATAGCCTTCTTTATCCGAAAGTCAAACAATATATTTATAAAGGTAATCACACTGGCACAGGGATTTTCTAGATAAACTCCCAGAGACAAGTCTCTAAATAGATCTTAATCTCGAGTTGTTATGGGTAATCTACAGACATCCCGGGAGAATGAATGACCATTTCTTATATTTAATGGTCATATTTATGTAACTACCACCAGCATTAATTAATACTCATTCAGAAATGTTTCTGTATATTTACCTATTACTATAATTAGTATAATTATTATAAGGAATGAAAAGCAAAGCTTGGGATAGAACAAGCCCGCAAGGGCTTTATTCCCGCCATGTATATTATTCATTTATTATTTTACGGTGAATAAAAATCTAATCTAATTTACATGGTATATATAATATTGATAAATATGCAACCAACAAGATATTCGGTATCGGTGAGGAATAAACCAGTCTACAAACTGATATTTCAGAGATATAGAAATTAACCAATGAATATATCCGCTAAAGAGAAAGACTGTTACAACCTGTCTCTACATAGAGGGAAGTTTTGCCTTGTATGCTATAATGGTGTTTTTTTGAGAGAGGATGAGAAATTTTAGATTCAAGATGTTGATATTCCTGTATATAAGGAGACTTGCAAACTAGATGCTAGGCTGTATTGGAATACAATGGGATTATTTTACCCATTATAATATACCTGGTTCCCAATTGAAACCCAGTGGATTCAACGTTTGAAAAGCTGTAATCTAATAAATCTCTCTTTCAAAATGTTTCAGTTTGGTTTCCTTATCGAGGGAAGAAGTTGTGTTTTTTTCAATCAGTATCATTTCAAAATGATCTTTAGCCGAATGTTAAGGAAGAGAGAAATGTTCAGTTTTTGGGGATATGAGTTGTAACCTGATGGAACTCAAATGATTGTTGGCTGAGATCCGAAGATGATTTTTGGTTTCACCAACGTATTGTTTCAGACACTTCTTACAAGTTATGGGGTATACCACATTTTTTTAACCACAATTTGAACTGTCTACCAAATAATAAACAGTTTTTCTTTATTGCTCAACAAAGGAAATCTTATCTGGTATGTGAGTAGCAAGCTTGCATCTTACATTTGTACATTTGGAGGACCTACCCGACTGTTACAGGATGATTGTAGTATTTTCGTTTTGGGGCTCATTCTAGCCATTGGCCTAGTTATTACACTGTCATTGTCTGAGGGTTAAGGGTTTAATTCGGCGAAGAGGTCCCCTCGCATATCCTCTTGGGAACAGGGTCTTAAAACCAAAATAACAAGACTGGTTGAAGTTACCTAGTGTGATACAATCATTATGAAACCTTATAACTTGGGATTCCATAAGTCCAATGAAGGAATGTGGAAGATGAAAGGATTTAGCATGGAGTAGTTGGTGGGTATCCTTATGCAGTCCTTCAAATAGCAACATCCATAACACAGCCATTCGGAGAGTCTCTTAAGGAATCGAGACTATATAACTGTTACGTCCTGTTCCCCTCGATGGCTTCCTCCATTTGGTGTGTTTGTTTGATAGGGGTTTAACGTCGTACTCAATGGCATCCCGCTTACATGACGACGGATTGTCCATTTCATACTGCTCCTTGTTTAAATACCTGGGAAAAAACAGGAGAAATCTAGTAAAAAAAAAAACACTGCACGATTGCCGTTGCCACGTCGTGTGACTCACTCACATACCTGATGGTCGACAGACGGAGTAGAACCCGTGAACGGTACATCGAAGAAAGATCTGCGCTGTGTATACAGTTGATGTATATTCGAATTTTGTGCTCGTTAACCGTTTTGGATTTCCGGGCATATAAAACATCTCGACTTTCGGGGGTTTTGAAGATTGATTGATTGTTGATGGATTGATTGACAGATTGGATATAACTACATCTCAGAATATATTCAGGCTAGACGATGCGTGTCCTCTGTAACCTGTAGTATATCTGGGCAACGAATACAGCTTGGGAGTATACATTAGATCAGATTGACTGGATTTTCAGTAGCTCGGTCAAGGTCATTTGATTCTTTGTTTTTGGTTGACTGCGCGGTATAATATTGTCTACCTCCTTTGATACTTAGTCTGAATTATAGATAAAAACACGTTTTGTGTTTTATATGGCAAAGTTTGTTACATTGATGTTCGTGGGGTATCCCTCGTTGTTATGGAATATGAAAGCCACACATGATAAATAATGTAGTCTGAAATGCACAAGGGATGCCGTAGGGCAAACCTCGTGCTTAGTCAGGTTTATTTTACATTACTGCTGTGAAGTTTTATTATGTAAATGGACAGAGTAGCCAGAGTTATCGCTGTGGATAAATACATTATTATTATCAACATTAACTATCTATCGATTTTGATAAATATTTGTGTAAATCGACAATTCTTTGATACATAACCGAATGATAGATCAGATAAATAATTGATATCAATGAAGCATCAAATCTATTCTTACCTAATCAACGTTGTAATACCGTTTCAAAACGTTATTTGAGGTTTCATAACTAAAACCTGATATTAAGCTCAATCATCGCAATGAGCGGCAACTTTGCGTAGAAGAGCCCAAAAAAGTCTGTCAGCTCAAGTGTCTCATCGATAGCCAGAAGATCAAGGTTACCACAACAACATACACGATCAACGTCAGGAAAAACAAGATTACAACCGATTATTATTTAATGCGATTTCTCGACATAAATAATTCAGTTTGAATTATCGATTATCGATAGTTCCTTCATTGATATAAAATTATTGATACTTCTTTTACCAATTATGATCATTCTCTCGTCTAAACTGATGCAGAGTAAATGCCATATCAACCAAACAATCTAAATTTGTCTACACTCAAACTATTGATAATAATTACAAACCTGTCGAACTAAACATCTCCATGACATTCGTGCATATGTAAAGCACCGTAATGTCTCAAACTCTCTCGACTTTTCAACTTTACATATAATATTATTGACTTGCATCACTGTCCAGGCGATCAATCTGCAAGTTTGTTATTAAAGACGGACGTTCACGTATCATAGTTACCACAAAATCGTGGGAACCCCAGGCCATCAGCGACGCTCTATCACACAGCAGTCACTTGTTTTTGTTTTGACAGGTCTTTTCAAACATCTTCAGACTCTAATATTTTATTAAAACCGTCGTTGTCTTACCTCCATGGCATGCGTATAGCCTGGGTGCGTTGAAAAGCAAATTGGTACATGATCGTCGCAGAATGAGAATCCAAAAACAACGACTGGGTTTGGATATTAGTTCAACTGTGAACACAAAACCTGCACTTGATCATGTTTTTAATATGATATCGAGCACTGCTTTCCGTCTTTATTTTTGTCTCCGGCCATAGACTCCTACTGTCGTTGAATCGGCTTATTCCATTGGCCAGAGCGATTTAGGGGAAAACTCTCAGATGGGACAAGATTATGTGGCTTTAGTCGACTCAGATAACATGATAGAGCTTTCTAATGTGCCAAGGTTGATAAATCCATGTCTAAACCTTTACTCGCGAAGATGGACATTCACTAGAATATCTAGTTCTCTTAATCTAGTGTAGTTTTAGCTGGTCTGTACAGGAAGTAGAGCTTGGCGATACCGCTCCATAACTGAACTATATATTATGCATTGTTTTTTTACGTATTTATTTGAAGTGGCCAAGATGACCGTAATATAGGTCTAACTTCATAAAAAAGAAAACCAGTTAAAAATAAAAAACATGGAAACAGAACCGATATCTATAATAAATTTTTGTATCGATAATTCATTAATCATTGCATAATTTCGCTGGAAAACGTTAATGTAAATGGTTTTTGTTTTCTCTACGTCGGTATTATATTAGACACTCTTGTACTTGGTACTCTCGCGATCTCATGTTTGTCTTGATTTGCTTACCTCGAGGGAAGATACGCGAGAATGTACACAAACGGGTGAAAATAAGCGAATATCGCGCGTTCTCGTTACCTATTGTCTCGCGTTTTGTGATGAATTTTTACGACCTTACAATATGCGAGTGGCCGTATCTGTCTTTCATAGTTTACACTTAATTATATTGTGAACAAACAGCAGCACGCCATTAGTTGTTTGGTCTTTGTAACAACGGGAAAATCATTTATATGGTGAATGATTATTATCGACGAAGGTAACTCTCTTTCATTCGACCGCCCCTGGCATGGTGATGCTTTTATTTCTCCTAACAATGATCAAGGGCCATGTTTAGAATTATGCATTTGAACATTAGCATTTTTAATGTTTCTAAAGTTGAGGGAATGAAGTACTGTGTCATTGCGATCCAGCGTAATTATTACAAGGACATGAGTCAGGAACATACGAATAGAAATAATGAA
This sequence comes from Mopalia swanii, assembly GCA_030265315.1. NCBI lineage: Eukaryota > Metazoa > Mollusca > Polyplacophora > Chitonida > Mopaliidae > Mopalia > Mopalia swanii. Next base: position 3,113 of record JARDVA010459938.1, on the reverse strand, counting down.
TCACAAGAAATATCGTCAAATATCTGCAATCAAAGAGAAACGATTTGATGCGATTCATGTTTAATCTCATTTATGATGATCGTTTGCATTTTGTGATAAAATTAGTCAAGCCATACTATAAATAATGAGGTAATATGCAAATATTTCATCCATGTCATGTTCAGTGATTATATTGGAGTTGTGACTTTGAAACTGCAAGTCGTAATACATCCACCAATTCACGTGTAAACTGTGAAACAAATGCTTCATATCTCAGTTTGCTTTCGAGTTAAATATGTTAAGCTACTGGTTCTCCTAAATGAGTTACTCGCTGATCAGTCTCTGATAAGCCCCAATGCTTGAACAGGGGAGGTCGAGTTGACCGTTAATGCACCAGCCCTTGTGGGCAGTGATATAATCAGTCTGTCATAAATACAAGTTGTATCGGATCTGTCAAAATAGCTAACATTTACTAACCACAGCAATAAGACAGCTGTACTGCCCCAAGTCCAAATTACACGTAGCAGGTTTGCCTGTTCGAAAGCATTTGGTACTACAGTCTAAACTAAAACTAAAAATACAGAATGGCCCCGCTGAGATCAACCAAGTGAATTTTAATTAATGACGCCCACAGCGTTTACTCCGGGCCAGCGTGGTGTGGTTTATGTAGCAAAATGTAACGTTGATTTCATCTTAATAGGTGGCTGTTTGAAGTTCCTAATATTTCAAGTGTGTGTAGAGCTTAAAGTCATACGTTATATATTAAGTAGTGACTGGCTAATTGCTTAATGTGTTTGTAATTACTGTGCAAAACTTAATAGTTTTGTTACAAAGCAAAATGATATCTTCTTGTCGAGTCTGTTTTCTCTGTGAATTAGATCGTCACCTTGATTGTAAGTTGAACAATAATTATAGTATGCTATTTAAAAAGCTAATAGTTAAAAAAAGTAAAATTAAAAAAAAAAAGAATTTGTGCAACGTTAGGTACAATATGTATAACACGAAGCCGAAATCACAGGAACACCTTTGCACTTCCAGCGGCTTCTGGGCCAAGCGAGCGACCAAATCCAATTGTCACCCAGACATGACCTTTCAAAATTCCAGGTCTCACGTAAACCAACTATTTTAAAAGATTGTACAATTCCCCAGGAGCACATTCCGCGGCAAGGGTGCTGTAATTTATTGTTCTAGAATCCGAGACAGAAAATTTATATATATGATAAATCTCGACGATGCGGCAGCCCCGGGACAACATGAATCTCGACCCCATAAGAATCAACAAGAGGAAGAGAAGCAGTGTGACAACTAAGTTGCTCTTATTGGCTGATTCAGTTAGTTTTGGTCGTATTTCAACTGCAGCCGCATCGCAAATACCTTCTTCGACGCCTGCATCTTTTATTTTAACCAGAAGAAGTATGCGATTCGATGAATATAGCTAATGAATTGCCGGCTCTTTGGTATGGAATATTGATTTTATTTGTGTAACAAAAGGGTGAAATGTTTAGTAAATTTTAGGAGGTTTACAT
>JARDVA010459716.1:0-15893 GCA_030265315.1 Mopalia swanii | reverse complement strand
AATCGGATAAAGTTTAAGCCAGATATTGAGCGGAAACTGTGACTCCGCCCGCCCGCCCAACCGCCCGACCGACCGCCCGCCCGCCAACGTGAATACATAATACAGCCTGTCTTACAACAGGCGTATAAAAACCAATTCCAATTACTGGATATTTGTCACTATAGTAAGAGAAATGATTCCAGAAAACCTGCGACTTTGGCTTGTTTTTGACAATTTCGTGACAGTAACCATGACCTCAAATGTATCAATATGAGCTTTGTGGACAAGTGTGTAGACTCCAACCCGCTATACCAATCATGACATGTGAATCAGTGCATACTCTAACCCACTACACCAATCATGACATGTGGGCCAATGTGTACACTCTAACCCGATACAACAATCATGACCTGTGGACTAATGCGTTCACTCCAACCCGCTACACCAATCTTGACTTGTGGACCATTGTTTAGACTTCAACCCGATACACCAATCATGACTTGTGGACTAGTGTGTACTCTAACCCATTACACCAATCATGACTTGTGAACCAGTGTGTGTACTCTACCCCACTACACCAAGCATGACCTGTGAACCAGTGTGCGCACTCTAACACGATACACCAATCATGACTTGTGGACTAGTGTGTACTCTAACCCATTACACCAATCATGACATGTGAACCAGTGTGTACTCTAACCCATTACACCAATCATGACATGTGAACCAGTGTGTGTACTCTAACCCGATACACCAATCATGACATGTGAACCAGTGTGTGTACTCTATCCCGATACACCAATCATGACATGGGAACCAGTGTGTGTACTCTATCCCGATACACCAATCATGACTTGTGGACTAGTGTGTACGCTAACCCATTACACCAATCATGACTTGTGGACTAGTGTGTACTCTAACCCATTACACCAATCATGACTTGTGGACTAGTGTGTACTCTAACCCATTACACCAATCATGACATGTGAACCAGCGTGTACTCTAACCCATTACACCAATCATGACATGTGAACCAGTGTGTACTCTAACCCATTACACCAATCATGACATGTGAACCAGTGTGTGTACTCTAACCCGATACACCAATCATGACATGTGAACCAGTGTGTGTACTCTATCCCGATACACCAATCATGACTTGTGGACTAGTGTGTACTCTAACCCATTACACCAATCATGACTTGTGGACCAGTGTGTACTCTAATCCATTACACCAATCATGACCTGTGAACCAGTGTGTGTACTCTAGCCCACTACACCTATCCTGACTTGTGGACCAATGTGTACACTGCAACCTGCTACACCAATCTGTGAACCAGTGTGCGCACTCTAACCCGCTATTCCAATCATCTGCTTTATGAAGCGTGTCCCTGCATCTTATAGACGATATTGTGAGAGATTATAGTCTGAGGTCTAAGGTCATAGCCAGACAGAAACATTTTTAGCTTTTAAATAGATATATTCTATAAAGATTAATCATTGGGGCAATCATTATTATTATTAAATAATTATAGATTAGAGATATACCGGTGCTAGTATCTGACGAATAATTAGAGATAAGAGATATACCGGTTCTAGTATCTGATGGATAATTAGAGATAAGAGATATACCGGTGCTAGTATCTGACGAATAATTAGAGATAAGAGATATACCGGTGCTAGTATCTGATGGATAATTAGTGATTAGATATATACCGGTACTAGTACCTGATGAATAATTAGAGATAAGAGATATACCGGTTCTAGTATCTGATGGATTATTAGAGATTAGAGATATACCGGTATTAGTATCTGATGGATAATTAGAGATTAGAGATATACCGGTATTAGTACCTGATGAATAATTAGAGATTACAGATTTACCGGTACTAGTATCTGATGAATAATTAGAGATTAGAGATATACATGCACTAGTATCTGATGGATAATTAGAGATTAGAGATATACCGGTACTTGTACCTAATGAATATTTACATGTGTACAATAAAAATACTTTCTTTATAGTAAATCTACAAAAGATACTCTAGTTACACTTAAGATACTCTACTTTGAAAGATAATATAGTTTAAGAAATTTACTGAAGAAACCGTAGTTTTAAAGATAATCTAGTGTAACTTACTAAACTATAGATGTTTTAGTTACACTAAATATTATCTAGTGATACTAAATATAGGATAGATATACTAAAGGTTCTTTATAGTTGTGTTAAAGATAAACAAACCTCTATCAACATGTCTCCCCTACTCCGTTTTATGACATCGACCTTTATATGGCGCATGGAAATAAGTCAGATTAGTAACTCAAGTTTAATTTTAAACAGTTGAAATAAAATATAAATATATTTTAATAGAACGTTTTGCAATCTTGAGAGTTTTGTTTGTATTTGTTTGAAGCCGTGGTTTAGTGTTCAAGGATATTTGCTTTGTGTGACACAAATAAAACCCCGTGGCCGTGGTTTAGTGGTTAACGTGTCGGCCTACTTATCCTATTTCTGTGTATAGCTAACGGGTTCGAGTCCGTCTGTCACTCTCTGTGTATGACGGAGTCACAGGGTGGGGATGGAGGGGGGGTTACAATGTTTTCCACCGTATTTAAGCAAAGAACAGCGTAAATTGAAAGTACGACGTTAAATCCTATTCAAACAAATCGTATAACCAAAAAGTGTAGCGCTATATAAATGTTGAGGAACAGCTGACAGACTGACTGTACCTCCAAACACATGGCCTAGTCCTGAGTGATACTCAGGCACAAATGAACAGTCCCAAATTACATACGGGAGATTTGACGGATTTGATTGGCGTGACTTTTACTGTGTACACCTAATTAACAACCACACATTAAAACAGAAAATGGTAGCTATTATTAACAATAATAGTTGTTTCGCAATGAATGAATCTCCCACGGTAAAATTAATAGTATGCTATTACACGACTGTCCCAGTTTTAAAGCCAAATTTGATGTCGTGGGATTTATTAACTTGGTCACCTACAGAACATTTGACAAATATTTGTTTGCACTTGTCAACAAAACCTGCTGTCAAATGTTATGTTATTGAAAAGCTGGGGATTTTCTTTTTGCCTTTGAAATTTGTAAATTTTGGAGGTAAATACAATGAGCATTGCTACAAATACGCCATTGCAGTAAATGTTGAAATCGTTAGGTGAGAATTTGTGTTAAAAGGCTTTAATACTTTGTAGCAATCAGAGGTGTTAGGATTTAATGTTTCAATTGAGGTTCCAAGCTGGTCAAAGGGCTATCTCAATCACCTGGCGGAGTGCTGTTACCCCCTTTGATACCTGCCTGGACCATAAACAAAGAAAACATGCAAAGCAGACAACTGCCAAAAACAAATCCGCTCAACTAATACATGTGAATATATATTGTATCTTATCTGAGAGAGCTCTGGAGTTGAATGGGCTCGCTTCCATTGTGTTGACTTATACGTCCAAACCGATCAGGCAAAGCCATCTTGTTCAAACTTTGAGAAACAACGCAAATAAAGTTTGGATTAGTCAAGCGATAAGCCACGGAGGAAGGTAAATATCTGTAAATCGATACTTTTAGACACCGTATCTCTGTATCTGGTCTTGTTGTCGATTTTAATTCTTGTTAAGGCAAAACACAATTATTGCACCTATCAGCATCATTAGAGCCGTACAGGCTGAACGTGACGGATATCTCTCCCATAATATGAACTCACTATTAACATTTTTCGGTAGGATAGTGACTGTGTAAAATGTTAAAACAAGGTAACCCATGCGAAAGATAGTGTGCTCGTGGTTTAATAACTATTAAAATAAAACTGTTGAACTTGAAAATAAATAAATAAGTAAGTCATTGAGAATTTTGTTTTCGATTTGAGAATATTGGCTAACCATTACTTGCCGGATAAACTTAAATATTCCATATTTTCAGAGATCCGTTGTTTTTAAACTGCATGGGAAATAACGCTCGATTGGATTTACCTTTATATATATATATATATATGTTGTATTCACTGTCACTATTACCAGCAAATATCCACAATTATTAAATATCTGAGGAAAGGGAATATTTGCAAGTAAGCTCCAGACTGTTGTAAATAGCAAACCAGTGTGTCACACTAATATCAATGTTCTGAAGGCAACATTTCCCACAGAAGTGAGACACAGAACGGGCCATTGAAGTGGGCACAATGTGTTGCATTCAGAGCCAGCCAGTCAAATGATGCACGCCGTGAACCGATGACGTCATCTAAAAATTCACCCACCTCGCCAACCGATAGAGCAACGCACCGTCTTCCAGACCACCAGAATACACCGCTGTGGGGAAATATGAAGTCTCAGCCAATATGAATATATATCCTTTCTGACTTGATTTATTGAATAAAAATGAAGTTTAAGATATGCGGGGAATATGAGCTTCTCATATGTTGATTTTATAATATCAGTCGCTAAGTAAATAAAGAGTAGATCTGACTTGACACCGCGAGCAGTTGCGGTTGTCAGTCAAACACTGCCGACTATTTGCCCGCCGTGATGCTACACTCGTACACTTGTCTGACAGTTTTTAAGTCATTCGCCCACGGTTTGTGACAAACGGGTATTATAGTATAGTAGCAAGCAAGGCAGAGGCAGAATTGTGAATTTATTTAATAAATGTTGTTAAATTATTAGTTAAAATAAATCGATTTGTTTTGTGGACGGCACTTTCTGATTATCTTTAACTCTGAATTTGTTTAGTTACAAAATATCATTTCATTAAAACCGTCGACTTCTTACCTCCATGATAAAGGCTATGGTGCGTTTGGTCATTAACCAGGACTATAGAGTGTAGTGATGATATTGGGTAAAAACAGTAAATTGTGCGGTCAAAGTCCGGCAAATAACAACAGTATCAATACACTGGGACTTTATAACGATGTAGTAAAGCTCCTAATAAACGCTATTTTTTTAAGTAGCTAACTAATTTAATTATGTTTAAATCTATTTGTTTTTTTTACCCACAATGCACATTTTGTTTAAGGAGTTGGATTTGTCTGTAAGTGTGGCAGGGAGAAGAGCTCCGGCACGTGACTCCATGGGACAAATGGCAAGGCGCTGGTTAAACCCAAAGATGCAGTTTGTATTGTAACGTAAAATGATACTTGATGGTTACAAATTTACAAATTTACAGAATACAAATTATATTACTATTTCTCATAAATATCCACTTGTTTCAAGTTGTAATGAAGTTTAGTTGTCAGGGAATGAAACATTATATTTTATTCGAAACCGTAGCTTTCTAAAAGATGAGTATCATTTTCCTGAAATATCTCCTTTATGTGTAAAGTTTATTAAACAGCGTAAACCAAACAAGGAAGAGGGCGTCAATTTATTACGTCGTAAGCCAGGGGTCATTTGCGCAAAACTGCTCATTATATTCATGATGTATTAGAGCTATGTAAATCACGTGTTGGGTGGTCTTTAGGTTCATGATGGTACGTTTTTGCTTTATAAATATGCATTACATGCTTTTCTTTGACTATGGAGGAGGGTCTTGCGCACTTAAAAAAGGAAGTGAATTTCATTTAGATTTAAGAGCCTATAATCATATATAGCAACACAAGATATTTCATACTAGTATTTGATAAATGCATGAGGCTGAAATAAAAAGTAATATGAAAGTCCGGTCCGTCTCACATACATGTTGAAGCCTACACTCTACAAACTAATGGTTCTTTAACGGTTCTTTAGAAAAGACGGAACCGCCTGTTTGGAACCATGACGACAAAAACGGTTCTTTAGAAAAGACGGAACCGCCTGTTTGGAACCATGACGACAAAAACGGTTCTTTAGAAAAGATGGAACCATTACGACAAAAACCGTTATTTGATATAATAAGGAAGGGAGAAATACTTGGGACATTATTACCCATTAAGGGTTAAACCAGAGCAATAACCGAAGAATCGTTAAGGGTTCCATTAGAGCCCTATTTTTCTAAGAGTGTATACGTGTATCAACAAATCGGAAATTTAAATACTAGCATGGAGAAGGTTTGGTGGTTATGATGGTGTGTGTTATTTCTCAATACGATATAAATATGTTTACTATAAGATTATCGGCCCCGCCGCCCTCTGGCTACTGGAAGAGTGTTTTAAGCTATAGTCATACTATGGCAATGGAGAATCATTAACATTGATCAACACGACAAAACACTTCACACTTTAAGGCTGCACTAATTTTAATTTAATGTTGTCCAAATTATTCGGCTATGTATTTGTCATTTGTTTAAAAATGTCTGCTGCTAGTCGTTTACGTCTTACATTTTAAAGATTTTTCAACAAAAACAAAGCAGATGGTAAATAAACCGTATCGTACCTTTTTGTAAACATTTTCGATAGAATAAGATAACCGGTTATGTTGTTAAAAAAAAACTATGTGTAAATAAATGCAAAGGTTTTGGGTTCGATTTAATGTTTGAAATATATTTAAAACTTAACCTATCAGAAAACCAACTGCACGATAACCGGACTATATGACGTGGTCGAAGTTAACGCGAGGGTCTGGTTCACGCGAGACAAACGTTTAATATGCTCTGTTACCAGGTTACCTAGCCGTGGTCGAAGTTAACGCGAGAAGAGTCTGGTTCACGCGAGACAAACATTGAGCACGTTGGGGATGGTCAAGAGGATCCAGTGAACTAATTATATATCCACTGGATCTATTCCTTCATCAGTTACGGTCAAGAGGATCCAGTACGCTAATTATATATCCACTGGATCTATTCCTTCATCAGTTACGGTCAAGAGGATCCAGTAAACTAATTATATATCCACTGGATCTATTCCTTCATCAGTTACCTGTATCGTTTGGCATAATTAGTGTGTCTATCGTATTTCAACATATCCGACAATCAATTGGAGACAGTATGGTAATATCTGAACTAATTTATTTATGTTTTTGAGTGGTGATTGACGTCCTACTCAATGGCAGATTTCTCTTAAATTACGCCATTGCATTACAAGTGTTTGGTGGAAAACCGGCAAGAAACCTCGTAGAAACCACATCACTTGAAAACTTCTATGAATTGAGTGTAGCTCTATAACGAGACAAGACGCTCGCCACTTAGAACTGTAACCTTTACTGTCTTTATTCCACATGTAATTATAAACATCAAATTAAACGTTTCACCAAAATAAGTGGGAATCAAATCAACTTTTACAAATGTTTAGCTCCACATTAAGTTTAAACGTAGACATCTCTGACAATCCACTAAAGTTTAACTTGTTTTAACTTATTTTTAAAGTTAACCCGACCCCACATAGGCCCCTATACCCACACCTTAACACCATTATCCCGTACCTACTAAATCATCCCCACTTCAACACTTAACAATTTCTACGATGTGTGGGTTAATTTTCCCGTACTTTTTATTCTTCAGAAGGTGTGGGTTGTATTCATGGAAAAAAAATTAATAGTATACATTGACAAAGTTTAGAAAGCATTGTTTGTAGTGATCAGTGCTTCTTTAAACAACATAGATGGCAAGGCCGCAATAAATGTCGTTCGTATTTGACCGCAAGGAGGTGTAATAAATCGTTCTCAAGTCTATACCGCATGTAAGAATATAGATACAGAGCACAGTATGACACATCAAAAACTATAGCTTGTGGTAAAGCCTACTTAATTCTGATAGAGTATATTATCGTGTAAAATTTATAGTTATTATGCGTGGGTTTTAATTGGGTGCGATTGTTACAAACATATGGATTACGAAAGCGGGTGAACTCAGTTTGAAATATATAGATTAATAGTATATTAAGATACGGCACAAGTATAGGCCCGAGTTCCCGCACTCGTATAGCATACAATAGTTGAACGTCTTGCATTAGCCTGTTCTTACACACCATTAGCTTTTTACACGTGCATAGGGTCAACATTCGTCATGAAATCAAACAGTGATACATAAAGCGTCAACTTTAATTATTTTTATACGAAATGTAATTTACACGTCTATCATTACTTCCTGGACAAATTATATGGTGTACCCATGCATGCAGACGTCTGATTAAGTCCCTGTAAGATCAAATGCGTAATCTAGACATGGAGACCTGTGGCACACACAAAAATTAATATTGGCCTAAAAGAAAAAACAAGTTTACGCGTAGCAAGAGGGCGTCAAATAGTTCTGTTAAAAATCAGAATCGTATATAAGCAATTTTGTTTTGTTGAAAATTTCCAATTACAGTCTCATTTAAGAAAATAAAAAAGTTACAAAATGCCAGACTGTCAATATGTTTTGCAATATTACAAGTGGTTTAGTTGACGCTACAAAAGTCTGTCCGTCAACCGGCGCATTTCTTTACGCTAAGTTTATTGTTATTCTTCCTGAAAAGTGAATTGTTTGTGGAGGAATATAGGGTGCCCAAGGTGAATTAGTCTTGGAATAGAACACTCAGTCAACAGTCCTATATCTGATAAAGCTTTCAAAGACAACTGTTTGCTTTGCTTAACACAAAACGTATCTTCAGGTTTTACACAAAGGCCCGCCTCTTGATATTTTATCAGTGTATTAAGAAATAAGATATTTTAATGGTGGGGACCGCAATATCGTCAATACAGACTTCATTTACCTTGAATAACACACATATATATTGTATCTTCTGGACTCTATTCCTTATATTATTGGATTATATATTTTCACGTTTTGACATCAACCCATTACCAAAGATGAGGATGGTAATGAGTTAAACATTGAGTTTTAATCCGATTGTATCCAAACTCAATTATTTTTTTACAGTTTCAGACTGGCAAACCAAATTCACGCAGTCGACATACAACGTTCTAAAGTAAAAAAAAGTGAAAATCATTGTCGATATTGAAGCGAAAATTGCCAGTAACAACACAGTTGTGTGACTAAGGGTAGTGTGTTCCGAGCGAAGTCACACTGCCTGAACTAGCAGTGAAGGGACGTTATTTTTATATTAAGTGAAATCGACATTTCTGGGTGTCGGTGTGATTGTTTGATACTGGAGAACGACGCCACCCTCATTTAAAGTGAAATGACCTTGGGTGCGGCTATAAGCACCGACCAATCTGTCAATCAATAAATCAACAAAATATATAAGTTAAAAGCCTGCATGTGTTTTACTAATATATTATCTGATTAGTAGCAGTAACAATCTGACTTATAATTGATAACTGTAAACATAGGTTTAAGAAACACTGCCAATTACTTGAACTGCTGACTACTATATTATTATAGTTCATTTAGTGCCTTATAAAACAATTGAAACGACCTTATTCTAAATTTGAACCTTTTAAGGACCTAATATATATAGATTTGAACAGCGAAAATCTAGTTGATGCATGAAAATGATCCAGATGAGATGCAAGTTTACATGGGCGAAATTAAATGTTGGATTTAAAACAAGTATTTTTTTATTTTATATGATAAGCCTTTTAGAAAAAAATGAAATGAACACAAAGTTGTAAACAATTTAATACTAAGCTATTTAATATTTTGTTCTTCTGTAATTTTTGGTTGTTTCTCAGTTTGCAACATTAAATACAAATCAGAATACAAGTGAACACATACATGTGTTAAAGCTATCAATGAGTCACGTGAGAGGACGCTTCTCTCCCCATAAAATACTATACGAAATTGGTAATTTCTTAAAGACAAATTATTAAATTTTTGCTTAGATCAGTTCTGTTATATAAAATTGGCTTGAAGGCTGAAAACAGTTAGGGGCGTGTGATTTGCAATAATTGAAGAAATGTTGAGGGAGATGTTGATTAATTTACAATTGCTTTAAGTGCATTACAGGGAAATATTTGGGATACATTCGGTACAGGGTCGGATGGAATCGAATAAAGAGTTTGGTTATATCCTAAGAAGAGTGTTCACATACATTTAGGAAGCAAAATGTTGTCTATACAATAAAAATATACATTTGGGACTTTATTAAGAACAGGAGAGGTTTCATTGCTTTAAATAAATCGGCATCCCTATGCAAGTGTGTTTAATATTCAGATATATATATTTGTGTACTGGTGGTAAAATACAGCTCATAGAAAAGTTTTGATATGAAAAATATTTATAAAAATAAAAAATGAAAAACCCTGGAATTAATTATTTTAAGCGACATTGTAAGAAACATGATGGCAGGACCCGTAAAAATAGCTAAAACCATGATAGGATAATTGTTAAAATGACTATTTGTTAAAGACTGTTTTAGTCGAGTAGGTACCATTTTTAACTATAGTTACCCTAATGCGATAATACTCATTTGACGATTTCAGCGTCTTTTAACTGTTTGACTAAATGTCTTAATCGCCAATAATCGGTTGATACTTCTTACTTCTTTTCAGGCTGCTTCATACATACATTGTATATCTTAGTATGACTTCTTTTGACCGCTTTATAAATAATTTCTCGTTCGTGACTGATCAGTATGTTTGATAAAGTGTCTAGTATATGGGACGAAATGTCATGTTTCAACCCGCCGTTGCATTTATCCATTACCCAATCTTTTAAAATATCGGGTTATTGAATATAAAATGCTTTCACGCCGCTTATGACGCTAGAAGCATATACATATATCTAAATGTTGCGTTATATCACAAATAAAGAAAGGGATTATGCAGAAAAGAATAAAAAAAAATTTCAAACCAATGCTCAAAGATTTATTCAGGCACTGACAGGAGTAACACAAGATCTAAAGGACATAATTTCCGCGTCGTTTTCAAATTGAATGTTAACAGTATTTTCGGATAACACTTTTTCAGTTTGGTCCGATTCTAGTTCAGGCGATTTGTGCAGATTTAGGTTCATAAGAGAATAGAAGCCAACACTCAATACATTTCCACATGCATTGAGTTTAAAAAATCCAGGAATTATCACTATTTGAATCCCAAGCTGATGTGAAGTAAAAAGGATACAGTTCTTATATATTTAATAATTACGGACAAATGAACCAGTTAGTGGGGCTATTTTTTCAATCAGAGTTTGAGCAAGACACCAACAGAAGCGTTAATTCTATTTGCCACAATTTAAACCTAATCACACACACATCCTACCGAAATTACACAGCTAAAGTAATTAAACTTAAATAAATTGAGAATTTTAAAATAGCTGAATTATTATGTATTTATTTTGAATTCCCTAAGCTTGAGTGTATACATCTGACTGACAAATACATACTTATAATATATAATCATAAGCTTAGAGATAATAGGCCAAGTGTTTATGTTTCTTTCACATATCACACCTGTAAATTTGAATTCGATATGCAGGTGTTAAATGACACAATAATCAGGGTTTAATCCGGTAGATATACAACTACTCGTAAGTGCCTATTTACTTATTTTCCTGTGGAATGTACGTTTCAGATTTTAGATAAAATTTTAAATATTGACTTTATTCCCTCCAATTTATTTTCAGCCATGGCTTGTGTTCCTTAAATATTCTTTATTTGGTGAATTAATAAACAAACCCAAATTTATAAACCAAATCTTTCACCTGACAATTTCTAGCTTCATGTTTATGACTAACTTCTTTCTGAGAAGCAGGGGTATATAACGATGCTTTATATAATGTGACCAGCTTCTGGTTCAGGCCACACAACAATGTAACTGCATGTTTACTGCTGTGGATTTGCTTTGCTAAAAATAAAATTCCGGTCAACTGTATTAATTTGATTACAAGACTAGTATGTTATTATTACTCTTTTAAACAACGAAGACCTTGCTTCCTTGAAAAAAACAAAACTAAATTGTATTTATTTAGTCCTCGAATGTGTAAACTATTACCGTGAAATACGAACCAGGGGCCTACCGTTATATCAGCTAGAGCCAATAGTCCTTTGGTGTTACGATTGAACAAAATGTGAAATACCGGCTACATAGTATATTACAAGAAATTATAAAGTATTCAATCAACTTGAAATGAAAGTTGTCACAACAGCCGATATATAGGAACGTATTTTATAACGCAAAATATATACTAAAAATAATAATTCAATCAATATTTAAATTATATCATTGAACTCACCAATATCTTCTAAATCTGCCGAATCCACTAGTGGGCTAGAGACGGTCCCGGGACCCCAGAGTGGCCCCGGGGTCATAAGTGGCATCCCGCCTTCAGTGGCACATGCCCGTAGCCCGAGGGCTATTGCATCTTCTGCGGCCTGTTGTCGCTTAAGAGCCACCTGTGCTGCCATGACGCGCTGTCTTTCCGCAATAAGGTTACATTTGGGACACGTGCAGTCCTTAAAGCGACAATGTCGTTTATGGCCTTTAAGCCAAGAAACCATTCCATGATTCCTACACCGGGCACATTTTGGTTTCCGTGTACCTTTTTCGGTAAGGGGATATAGTCCGGTTGTCGGGTTCATCATGTTTTGTTATCACTCTGGAGAATGGGCAGCCTTTACTATACAGGTCAGACAGTCACTCTGTTTCACAAACGTAGCCAGTTGTGTTTAGCCCGAGGTGTTTCAGTAATTTGTATACACCCAGCCGTCGCCTCGCCGCTTACCCGCCCATGCTAGCGACCACACCGCGCGCACAAGACCGCGACTCCGCTTTACTTTCGATCGCTAATTGGCTCACAAGTAGCGGTTCGCGTTGGACTCCAGTATCAAGCTCTCCGATTGGTTAGCCTATCATAGTCCCGCTATCACATCTTGATACAGACATTTTGACAAGGCGTACATTTCACCTCACCGCCGGCGTTGAAATAAAGCTGTCACTCCTCCACTCCTGATATCCTCGTCTAAACCAAGAAGGCTTCATTTAATACATTTATACTATCGAAGGAATAACATCAGCCTTTTAGCGTCTGAGAAATAGTGCCTGTCAGAACCGTTCAGACACTGGTATAGATTAAAATATCATAGATTACGGCGTTAAGCCGGAGTATTTATGTATAAACCTCTCGCCCTATTTTATGCTTTTAGCATAAATATCTTCCTGATAGTGCCAGCATTGCTGAGTCAATGGAAACGATGGCGGAGATTTCAGAAATAGACTCCGCCCAGTCGCCCAATGACAACTATTTCAAACAGCCAAGACTACTTACAAAGCTGTATATAGTACTCGAATATACGGATGGGAAAAGCAGCCTTCCACACGGGTGTACATTTCATTCGGCCGCATCTTTACTTATATACTTTAAAACAATTATCGTAGTTCAAGACATTTTTCCTCATCTAGACTACGTTCGATTTTTTCTGTACTTTTGCATTTATTTGAGTAATCATCAATCACGTTATTTATTCATTTGGAGTTCAATACTTTCGCGTATTAATATATTTTATACGTATATATTTAATGTACGGAATATTTTTTCAATGTAAAAAAAGAAAATACTGTTTGCCTCTGGTCTCCGGCTAGCATATATTTTTCTCTCTTCATTAATTCAAAATATATATGAACTGACCCTGTGGGCCAGAGACTCGGGTTTGGATCCCGGTGGCGGCAGGAAAATGCTCCTTTCTCCTTTGCTGTTTGTTAAAAACACTATCTTACCCTGCGTTTTCAAGATGTTTTCTTCCGATTACATAGGTAACAATACTTCTCTTTATATATTAATTTCAGTTCAGGAATTCCTGATAATTGGTAAGGACATTTTCTTTCATTTGGGTAAATAACATAGCTTTAATTCACACAAGACCCGACAAAAAACTTCTGCTGTTAATCTTTTTTTAATTTATTTTTTACGTTCTTTTAATGATTAGCAGCAATTTACCTGGGATATATACGTGTGTTTTGTTCTCGTCAAATACTTATATCTTTTCCTTGTTTATTTGAATTCTAAGAATTTAAATAAATCGAAAAATGAAATGAAAAACTAGCCAGACAAATAATCGTATAATATGTTTGGCCGATTCTATATTGAACAGATTTAATATATCTATGTCTACATAAATTAAAATAAATGTTACCATATATATTGAGAAGCTACCATACATTGTCATACTTCAAAAAAAAAAAATTGAATTAAGACGCTTTATTTGAATTTTAAAAACAAATCATGCAAATTAAATGCAATGCTAAATAAATACTGCTCTTAAAGACCATCATCATGAACTTCAACTTAGATTTAAGGCACTATATTAAAATCTTCGCCAAAAATCGGTTATATAGAAGATTTGTTGGCTTTAAATTAACAAATAATTGAAAATAATTACATGTGTATGACCTGAAGTCAACAAGTGAAAAAATGAAAGAGCATGAACGAATGAATGATGAATAAATGAAATGAACGAACGAACGAACGAACGAACGAATGAATGAACGAAAGAACGAACGAATGAATGAATGAATGAATGGAAAACATCAACGAAAGAACGAATGAAATAAATAAATAATGTATTTAAATGGAGAAACAGTCTAATGGGCAATTTAACAAACAATGAACGATCCACATATAGTAGGAGGCATGAAGCTTGGAAAGGTCAAATGACATCTTTGAAATTGAATGAGTACTTTTCAGTTAGAGCTTATGATATACAACCACCTGTCGGCGATCGTTTGATGTTCAATCATTATGATCCTTTGATCAGCGCTAAATATTGTTTGAACAATAACCCTCATCACGGCGGCTGTTCGATAGTTACATGGTTAAAGGACCGGCAGACACTTTACCTCGACAACTTAGCTTATTACTGCAGAGGACGTAACACGTTCTGGCTTTTACCTGGAGTCACAGCTTTCCCTCTTCGAACAGATAGCATGGTGGTGAGTCCATGTGTGTGGCACTGTAAGAACAGAGGCATTACAGTCTGACAAGCCGATGACATTAAGTAGATCTTGATTATGAGCACGGGGTGGACTTGAGTGGCCACATTTTTCGTCAATACGTCAATCTTGCTTTCCATGCAATTGTAAACCTAGAGACTGTAACTTAAAACGTAGCAATGGGGTTGAATGTATTTATCGTCGTTTATTTTAATTTTCTCCCTCTCTTTTGTTTATTTGCTTTTGTGAAGCTGATGTGACGAAGTCAATTGGCTTATTCGTCGTGTTTGGATGTCACAAATGGAAATTTTCACGGGCACCTACCAGCCCGATCGATTGTCTGAATTGGGTTGTTTGTCAACCTCACGCTGTCCGTCCAACACACAATGCCAATCATGATTGCGTACAGCTTTCGTCTGATTGAATCGAGTAATATTAAGTGTTTGCTTATTTGTTTATTGGTTTGATAGACGATTACCTCCGTACTCAAGGATTTTTCACTCACACGACGGCGTGCCAGCCGAATGTGCGCAGACAACCACCATAAACGCAACTGGTAACAAACAAAGCAACTACTGGACAATCGAAGCTATACAAAGATATCAAAAACTATACCGTCTTCATGTTGCCTGCTAGCGTCATGCTTCATGTTGCCTGCTAGCTTCATGCTTCATGTTGCCTGCTAGCTTCATGCTTCAAAGGGGCCCTCGGAGTTAGCACTCAACTAGCTATGCTACATGAAGCTTCCTTATCGCCAGAAATAGCCTAACGATGCCATCGTTCGGAGCTATATCCTCAAATATATACAAAATTGCATGGCCTTACCCTGTCATAAATCATCTATTTTTCTTCCTTACACACTTTGGGTTAGATCGACCCATAAAACAACCCCTCGACGTCCATCAGCAGTACCACACTCGCTTAAAAACGTCTTCCGCGGTAATTAGGTCATGCGCATTCAACGTTATTTAGTATTCAGGGGCAGGTCTTATTTCTGTAACTTTCATAGGGCTTTACCTCGTATCTCTATATACTGTTTAGTTTATTGGATACGAATTCGCATCTAACACCCAACCGTTTTATTATTTCAGAAGGCAATAAGTCTGTTACAACATGTTCTAATTCAGAAATAAACGTTGATCATTGTCAAGTTATGGGGAATACAATACTCAATTTGCGGTGGTA
>JARDVA010459605.1:0-15893 GCA_030265315.1 Mopalia swanii | reverse complement strand
TAAGACGGCGGTATCGAGGTATAAACATTGTCAAAAGTTTTCCATCACTGGTGAACCAAGTTCCTTGCTTTTCAACCAAGTACTACATGCTGGCTTTAAAACACTCACTTATTGACGATGTTTCCATCTTTTATAGTATTAACGATCCACTTTACAAAGAAATGATTTTCCAATTTTAAATATTTACACCAACAGTTTGCTCAAGGTACAGTATTTTTAGAAATAAATAGACTCTTCTATTACGGCTAATTTTTTTTTTTTTTTTTACGAAAAGCACATTTATAATTCATTATTGTGTTTACAGTACATAAAAGTCGACTACAAACAGACAATGGCTATGGGTTATTGTATTGGATTATATTGTTCGATCCGGACGAGTCATCAATAAGTTTTATCTGTTTTCACTGCCAATAGTTGTTTGTAAACTTAAACTCTATTTTGTTATTTTTTTTTATTTTTAATTTTATGAATAAAGACAAGTTCCTATGTTCAGAATTATACAAACGTTAGCATGCCTTCTTCTATAAGTTAACAAGAGCTTAAATAATTTTTTGAAAAATAGTTTCGGTTTTCAGGAGCTGTTTTAAGCGCATAGCATGCTTCACGTAGATCTATGCTGGTCTTATACAAATTTTTGGTCAAAAGGTAGCCTGCCGGTTCTAAGATTTCCACTATAAAGTGTATGTAGACGACAAACTCATCTACTTTTTCAAGGTTCAGGATAAACCTGTATGAACCATCTTTCTTCAATCGAATGAACATATTCGACACAAATTGACTCTCAACTGGTTCAACGCTACGAATTACATCTTTTTGTTCTAGATCGATTGTCAGTTCATTCACAATTTTCATTTCTTTCTCATTAAATTTTATGGGCTTAGGTTAAATAATTTGCATCGGTTTTTCGTTGTCTATAAATTCTATTCTTATTCTGCAAATATGTTCAAATATTTGCTTGTCTGTTGTTAATTTACGCCGCTGTTTGGCGAATTTTGGTAAACTACCAGCTTTAAGCTGAATATTTCGTTCCAGTTCATTCATAACATGACACTTACCTACCTCAGGGTTCTCCTGAAGTTCATTTACTTGGCTTTGTAATTGTTCCGGCCCCTCATGTCGTAATTCCGATGATTCTGTGGTCGTGACATTGACTGAAAAGGCCTGAAAACCGAGGCTCTGCCTCTCCCATACCCTCTGAAACTGGTGTAGTTACTGTCCCAGTATGGGTGGCTTCGTGGTGAATAATATCTTCCAAATCTACTCGGACCAGAGGCTCTTTGTTCCATTTTATTCACTGTCCCCATATCTCTTAACTTTTTTACAACGTCGTCTCCTAATAAAAGTTATGGTGTTGTTGTTGAAGTTGGAGAGCACAGTGCCTGAAATTCCGCTTTTATCTCAGACCGCAATGCCTCTTTTCTAATTTGTATCAAGTCACTATTTGTCACTCCCAAAATAGATAAAGCATCACCTAACATGTTTCTTATATCATTCAGATTTTCTTTCTTAGGCTCGACTGCCTGGGCAAACAAGAGTTGTACAGCTATTGTTAGCGCAGTGGCAGTTTTGAGAATACCGCCTTCAACTTTCTCAAAAACCTTGTCGCGTCAGTTCAGGGCAGTTCACAGGTTCTTTGTAATTATTCAACCGGTCCTCATTAGCCTGGGTATTTTCCTTGGTTTTACCTGGCTTTGGTGTTAAAGGAAAGAGTGCTTTCACAATAGACGCCAGTTTATCGTCAGCTGGTTTGCCCGTTCCGTCATCTAAACGTAATTGTTCACAATACGTATGATAGTCGTCATTATTCTCGGCTGTCAGCTCGATTTCCTGTTGAGCGACAGCGAGAGCTCCAAGTGGGTCTCTGACTGTTGTCATAGTCACTACTGGTCGATCATGTTGTCAGTCTGGCATCAATGTCTGGTCCCTCGAGATCAACATCAAACCTTTTTATAATATTGATCACCATCATTATAAACAAATTCATCCTCGGAATAGTCAAAATCACATGAATAAATAAAAAATTAAAAAAATTAAAAAAAAATTAATCTGGGCCCACCGCCACAGAATAAGTAATACTTGGCTAACCGTCACAGCATAAATAAAATAGTAAAGTAGTCTGGGCCCACCGCCACAGAGTAAATAGATAAGCCTGGGCCCCACAGCACAGAATAAATAAATTAAATATAATCTGGGCCCATCGCCTCAGAATAAATAAATGCAGCAAAACAATTCTAGGACCATAGCCTTAGAATACATACATGATTATAATAAAGAGGAGTTATCAGACCAGAAACCTCTAAGGTGCCAGAATATAATATTACCAGGTTCTGTCAATGTTGCCAATTAAACTGTTAATCACAGCATGGACTTGCTATTCGGACCAACAACAATGTCCCTTCGAGACATTAGTTGGCCGGTGATGAGTAAAAGTCGGCAAAGGATATTAAGTCAGATGCTAAAACCAATAGGTCACAGTAATCGGAAAATAAGTCGTTTCCACCTAACTGTAAAAAAAAATAAGCATCAGGGTTTATATGACATAATCATGGAGAGGTGTCGCTCGATTGAACGTCTCCCCGGGCGTAGAGCGCCTCCAGGCAGGCCGTGCAACTGTGCCTGGATGTCCGTACTGTCTAAACCCAGGTTCAACCAGTTAGGATCAGAGGCGATGAACTTATCAAAACGCCTTATAAATGAATGACCCAACACGAGGACAGCCCTAAGCATTTTCGCTAATGTAAATTGTGCTAATAAAAAAGGATATATTTTGATATTTCTGGAAAACAGCTCGTCCTCGTGGAGACTTAATTCGCATTGAATATGGCTGCAGCAGTAAACTAGTGCACAAGGTCACACGTGACATTTACTTTTACATCAGTAGAGTTAATAAATATAACAATATACTCTATTGCAAAAATACAGATCAAACATGTTGGTATCATAAATATTATTATCATGATGATAATTTCGATTTAATATTTGTATTTTTAACATTGCCACGGTGTTTAAAGTTTCACTAAGATCATTAAGTCTCAATTCGACTTTCTATGGAATTCAGTATTTAAATGATAATAACCAGGGCCCATTTTTGGGAAATACCATTGATCGTTGTCATCAGATTGACTCTTTGATAGCCGATTAGATAACATCCGTCAACAACATGGTAGGTCAACTGACAACAGATTAAACCTAATTGGGCTTTCAGCAACCGTCCACATAATACCATTACCTACATTTGTGAAATTTGCATGTATGCTATTTCGTCTTTGGTATAAATTTGGTATCGTTTGCATACCTTGCCGTCATCAGATCTACACTGGTCTCGAAATGGTTACAATGGCTTTACCATAGCGATACAGTGCTTTACCCTGAGCATGGGGGTATAGCAGAGTAACAACTCGCTGATCGGGAGTGGCGGCTGTGCTAGACTATCCCGCTGTTCTATTGAAAGCTGAATATAGTTCCTGCCTGAGCTATTGCTTTAATATTTACTGATCAGTTCCGACAGTACAAAATTGTGAAACATATATCCTCAGTTTTGTCCGCGGCAGGGCAACACACTATATGCGCAAAACAAATGCACCAAAGGGCATCGATTTGTTTTATACGCATTTACTCAATTCGTAATCTTTACCTTTGACACTATCAGGACGTAAAATAGTTTTGTAATTATAATGAAAATATTATTTTATAAAAGAAGTTTTACCTTTTTTTGTCGGTTTCTACACATTTCCGCATTTGAATGATTTCCCAAAATTTGCATATTGTCTCTGGCTTACATGATCTATTATATTTTATAGGCTAACACTCCGATGGTTACGCAGTTTGAGTAAAATCGGCTTTTTAAAAACGGAAAATGTACCCGTTTAATTAACATGGGGAAATCGGCGAAAATCTTAAAATTCATCATTTCGGCGAGAGTCTGTTGATAGACAGTGAAATAGATTGTAATGTGTTCGTATTACGTTAAATCTCTCTTTGGCGCCGGTTAAACCAGTCAAGAGATATTTAAGTTATAAAAAAGCAATGGTCTTGTGCTTCCTTTCATTACTACTAATGTTTGCTAATTGTTAAAGTATACACAATTTTATACTCCCTGGAGCTAATCGAACCACCATTTGAACAAGCCTAATTAGTATGAAAAGGATTATCGCACCAGCCATTGTTTTGTTTCTTGACACTAGATATCATGTTGTTAAGAGTTCAACACCTAATCAGACATACACCACGGGATTTTAATCGCCTTGACCATAAGCCAACAATATCCCGTGAACCCATGTGTGCGCATGCGTGAATCAAGCCATTGGGCGCAAATCGTGATTAGTCGATTAGAGAGTGTTGCCACAACATAACAAAAATACTATTAATATTAATATTCCCTTTCTAAGGGAACAAAAAAAAATTAATCATTGCTTACAGATTTGGGAGTTGTGTCACTCTTCTATTAGAGCGATTGTGAATGTCTCTACCTAGATTGCACGTTGCCGGTGGCTGTCATATATAGTTGGCGATTTGGTACCTAAATTTTATTTATCGTGTTTTCGAATTCCGGTCGTGTTTCAGCCGGCTAAATTTTATGAAATAGAATGAGTTCAATCTAAGAAAGTGTTTTCATCTGTCATATTAGAGATGATGTCCCAATGAATGCTTATGCAGTTGCATAGATGTGAACGCATTCAGTATCCGTTGCCCCCAATGAACTTTGGTTTATATTTTGCCTTTTTTGATACATCTCGTCGTCTGAATATCCGTGGAATTTCCACTCTAGAAAGGAAGGCAAATGCAAATTTCTCAATCAAGTATGAATATTGAAGATCGTAAACACAACATTTCTACATACATCTTGAGACATGAAATCCGAATAAACGTCAAATAAAACTGAATATCAGGATTTTTAAATCATCAAAAGAGTGTAATATGTGATTCAAAACACTTCATCAAATATATATTGGGTAACTGCCCTCATTGGAGAGAACATTGTCTTCACCAAGGACTGGTTTGACAGGCTCCCTGGTTGACGCCATCAAGGTCTTTACGAAGATCGACAGGTATCATCAAATTCGCATACTGTGACAGATAGTAATGAAATATTTAATGATAAACATATTTAAAAAAATATATTAATTTAAAATCCAATGTGATGGTTACTGTTGTGTAATTTATGACACGAATGCTTGTATTAGTCATTGGATTGGGTAGAAAAGATTTATTACGTAATATTGACGCAACAGAGACCACGTGATGTGACTTAATAACTGATTCATCCAGCCATGGTACTTGTTTTTTGTTTTGATTCTCTGCTATCTTTTCAAAAGGGGGGATATGTCTTCCAGATGATATTACTCCTCATTGTGCCCATTATGGAATGGCAGAATACATAATGCTGTAACTGTCTGTTTATCAAATCTTAAATTCAACATCGACTAATCGAAATTATACCCCTTATCGATATTCATCAAAAGTTGGGCGTGGTTTGTTTTGTATCGCTTAAAATGAGACATGCACGAATAACGTTTGTCCTTAATTGATCATGTACAATTAAAGGGGCAAAAAATAGAAATTATATAAATATATATTCACGTCAACTCTATGGCAAAACGCAGGAATATAGCGATTAACTATTCATAAAGCTTAACACCACTGTTTGCATTATTTATGTCGCTATCACTGCGTTAAATTGCTTAATTACCCGATGCTTATCTTTGTCACGATTTGCTAATTGGGAGGAATATGAAACAATACTTATATAATATCAACATCGATTGTACTGAAGACGGGTTTATGCTGGGTAAAATATATTGGTGATCAAGGCCCAGTAAAATACTAATATAACAAAGTTATGCCTACTAATCAATAGTCAAGGATTGTTTCTAGCATAGTTATACTGTGCACAGCCGTTGGTAGATTAAATAAATAAATAAAACGTGTGACTCTTAAATATGGGGAACAACTGTCATTATTCCTTGTAATGCAACATTACAGTAGGCCGCTTGCAATCTGACAGAGGCGGAGTTTGGGCTTGTTTACGTAATGCTAATCAGTGTTTCGCATTACTTGTAAATTCATGGTAACAATATCATAGAAGGCACACAACAGGAAAATACTTCATAATTCTATGCGGTAGCAATACAAGTCATCATGGTCTGACCGAAAGGGATCTGATCCAATGGTAATAAACCGTCAGTACATCCACGGCCCTGCATGGGCCTATTTTATCGAGTGGAGGAACCACAATGTATATATTTCCTTTTTACTGGTTACAACTGTTATATCCACGTGCCAGTATTAACTAAAGAGATAAGCGTGGACGACATTTGTAGTGCGATATTTAGAAGAGCACTTACGTAAGTTTGCGAGAGAAAAAATCATAATGAAGGCAAACCAACAAATATATAATAAAAGAAAGACATCAAATTAAGCCGAAGTCTACATGCATGAGTTGACGGAAACCCATACATAATTAAGGTAAATATCTTGAAGGCAATTATGCCGTAATGGATGTTGACTCGATTGATATATTAAACGAATAATGCGTTACATTACCTGGAAAGCATTTGTACCAGGCTATTATGCAACACATTAAGAGAGCAATTAGTTCGTTAATCATCGCCGATTGGCTGCAGCACTGCTGGTGACTTATAAATACATCCCTGCGTAAATCTTTAAAATCATACTCGAGTACCTGATTCCAGTTGCGCCAGACACGGGAAGTGTAGCGCCCAGAAAGCTCTCTGTTGATAAAGGGCGTATTTGACAACAGTTCAATACAATTCATTTTTTAACTTGTCATCATGGCATCCTCAACAACTAGACAAGAAAATTACCCAGACCGTAAACAGCTAAATACAGCAGTGAACACGGATACTTGTTTAAAAGACGCACCTTTTCGAAGTATACGACCTTTGATGTTGTCAATGACTCTTTTTGGATTGTTGCATCGAAACAAAAAGGAAAGAAAATGGCCATCAATTACAAAGGTATATGCTACAGTCGTCCTACTAATACTGTGGGCCAACTTCGTCAGAGGATTTACGATGTACGAACCGGACGACCCTGATTCACCTTTTTTCCTGACAGTTATCGTACATTGTTGGTCTTTTCAGAGTGCTTGTTGTGCAACAACAACGTACTTGGCATGTAGAAATAAAAATAAGTTCGTGCAATTTTTGGCCAGATGGTCAAAATTGCAAAAACGTCAGCAGGAATTTACAGAAAATTCGCCTAATCCTTTCTTGAAAAGAGCTATGCTTGGAGCTAACTTGTGTTTCGCCTTTTGTTGGTTCGCGTTGCTAACATCATATGCGCTGGTCGGGTATATATTTTTCTGTTCAAATGATGTAGACTTTCTGATGTCACCCTTTACGCCAAAAAGTGAATATGCGTATTTGGTCAAAAGCTTGTCATTTGGGTTATATGTGTATGCCGACGCCGCTTGGATATTTACACTCTGCATGTTCTATCAGATAGTTGCCGCAATCTACGCAGAGTTTCGAATAAGCCATGGGGAATTTGAGAAGGTGGTTCAGTCAGATGGAGATATTGTTGATGTTGAAAAATTCCGTAGACGTCACCAGAGCGTCTGTCTGCTGGTTGACAGCGCCGATGACATATTGAGTGGGTTCAATGCTGCCGGTATTATCGTGCCCCTTGTGAACGGGATGCTTGTTCTTTATAATAGCATGTGGAACAGAGAACGATTGGCTGATACTGTGGTTTTACTTACCAACCTGTTCTGGTTATTTTCATGTCTATTCTACTTGAGTGCAATTACTGTAGGCGGTGGATACATAAATCATTTGGTAAGATTTAGGTGGCTATGTGTGCCAAAATGAAAATGGTTATGTCTTCGAAGTAGCACTCCATTTCACATATTGGTGCTCGTGGGAGGTTGGGGACGGCGGAGGAGGTGGAGTATATCTGCAACAGTTTGGCAGCAAGTATCAAGTATATTTTTCTCCTGTAAAGGAGGCAAATAACGATATATACAGAAATATTACGTCCTAATTTTGATATTAGATTTTCATCTGCCAGAAACTCTGTCCGAAAATAGACGTGGCGGGGAATGCTGAGTTGATCTTGAAACATTGGATCACACACAACTCCCTTTGTGAAATACATTCAATCGTATCTCTGGAATTGCAGGAAATCAGGAAAACGTTTTGCCAGATACAGCTTTAGGCGGACCAATGGACTTTAATATGTTGCACCTCAGTACCTCCTGCTAATTGCACTATGTCTGAAATACTTTTGTAATGTCTTTACTCATCAAAGTAGCTCACACAATAACATATCTGAAATCCCGCGAAATGTAACTTCAAACACCAATCAATCTAACAATCTGGGAAAGAAAGACGGGTTTCGAATGTAAAACAATATCAAACTGATAAAAAAAAAACAGAACAAAACGCTTCTCTTCTAGAATCATGAAATAACTTGGCCATGGGGGGGAATATATATTGTGTGTTCATTTGTATTATGTTTCAGTGAATAACACACGATTTGACCAACATTTTAAAGTAAATAATTATCATAATGCAGTAAAACAACTTGTGTACAAGTTAGATGCTCATACTAGTCAGCGGAATTGAACAATCACTTCTAGAATCACGCTCTATTAAACAAAGTGCGATTCGTAAAAAAATGTTGTTTCTCTATTTTAACACCAGGCTCACTCTCCGCTGAAGACGATTCACAACATTCAGCTGAAGTCACAGTCAGCAGAATTCTCTCTCCAGGTATCTACTCAACTTTGATTAAATTCGTTAATGCCAGACGTAAAATTGCAATTATTGATGCTGCTTTCAGTCTATGGTTATAAAACAAGCCAGTTGCACAAGATTCAGTAACGGTAATTTTCCTTGTACAAACTGGCGATTTTGAGAACAATTATTGAAAATTTTACAATTAGAACATAGAACGATTTGCTTGAAATTTAGGACCATACCTAAGATTATTTCGCTAATTTGACGGCGTGCAGTCTCTATGCGAAAAAGAAACCACCATTGCGCCAATGTCAACAAACAGGCGTGATAGAAGTATCACAAATCAAAAGGAAAACGGATGGGCTTCTTGTAAAAGCTTATCTCCGAGAGCACCGCGACGACAATAGCTCCCGCCTATATATTAAATGTATGCGATATCAGTTCACATAGTGAATGTAAGATAACGTGTCGATGATATACTTAAATGTCTTGATGTTTGAACACTACCGTTCATTTTATGATGTACAATATACGCATTGTTTCTGACAGATGACCATGTTCTTGAATAAACTGTCAGGAGAGCCAATCGGTTTGACAGCCATGGGGATGTTTGTCATTGATAGACCAACAATTTTAACGGTAAGTTATACGACAATGTATCGGTATCTGGTGATGGAAGCTGGGGCACGCTCACTAATCCATCCGATCCGCACGTTATTAAAATAACAGCTTCTAGCTTTTATTTCAAATTATTACCTGCTTCAGGCAAGGACAAAATACAGGCCGTTGACCGCACGGCTTTTCACAGATAAACAACCACACATTTTTTAAGAAATAAAGGCATTTGCCAATCGCCATTGCGATAGGCCACTGAGAGGCAATTGTTAACTCAATCGTTTCTTAGTACGAAACATATTAGCGTAAAGCACTTCCAAATAGGTTGTAGCATAGTTCTTTCGACCATATCATCCTTTTCGACAGTTCAGCCAGCACGTGACTATTCTGTTAACAGCGTGCAAAGCAGGTGACTTAATCAGCGGCTATTTATCTATACAAAACATTTTGTAACAGCAGACAGTGGCCGCGCCAGGACGATGCATATAGGTGAACAGCAAGCGAAATTTATGTGTGTGCGAGTGTGAGTGTGTGTATGTGAAGAGGGGCTAGCCAGAAAATGTCGTCTTCTCTTTTTAGCGTGTATATTCATGTCATTTGTCGATTATCGACCTACATCGAGGTAATAAGTATATATACATACTGACTATTGCATTACACTGGCATGATGGCACGTCAGTGTATTAAGTGAAGAATGCCCTCACCTCACCCCAACCCGCCTCATCCTGTGGACGCTACTGACAACATATAATGCTAATACAATGATAAGACGAAAACATGAAATATATATACATGATAAACCAAATCAGCTTACTGCTGACCCTTAATTCCGAGAGCACCAAGTAAACAAGTATCTATATTGCAACCACTACCGCATAAACTACAAAATTATGACACTATTGGATTTCATTACACAGCCCCCCGGTCAACACAACAACAAACGTAAACAACAAACGAAAACAACAAACTAAACATAACAAGCAAAATGATAGTTTCAAATTGGATGTCCGAATCTCAATAATAATTTTAGACATGCTGTTTATTTGTTTCAGATTGCTGGGGCGTTCATCACGTATTTCCTCGTCCTGGTACAGTTTCAACAATCCACAGGCTCGCCGGGAAGTTTTACAAACTGTACAGCTTCTAATGCTGGCTAGATGGTCTCTTCTACACAATCACCAGCTGAATAAACTTATAAATCAGTTCCAAGGCCCATTCACCTCTCGTCTATCTGTACATGACCAGTGTCTTATTGCTTCGGAATTTTGTGCGTTTTGTGCGAGGATATATGAACCCTGTTGATTTCTTTGTCTAATATGTACTGAACATTCGCTGATTAGTTAACTGTATATTATAGAAACGCTGTGTTTGATTTAATGATCCCGCCATTTCAGGAGGCATCAAATGACATAAAGATTTAGCGTCGTAATCACGGTTACTTCTCCTGTATGACATACATATCGTGTTTATACTCTTTACACATAGTCTAAACCATCTAATATGTGTAATATCAGCACTCGATCAAATGTGAAATCGAACGTTTGCATATGTCATTTATCCGCTTTCTTTTTTTTCATACTCTTGCACCTGATATTCATTTTTTCTTCTTTTGTATATCTACCATATTTTTTAAACAATATGTACAGTTTTTAGATTGTAGAGAAAAAATATTTGACATTTTGACATTTTGTCTCCAAAAACAAAAGAAAAATAATTTTTTACGCTAATAAAAGTCATTTCGGGTTGATTTGTTTCAGTTTTTTGATATTTACTGGCAAGAGTGCATTCTGATTGAAATTTATCTTTAAACAAAGTTTCTTGGATAAAAGAGTTTGGCTATATTTTCACGCAACAGCATAGCTCAAATTTCGCTGAAAGTGGCGTGAAACACCACTCAATACATAAATCAATCAGTCGATCAATCTTCTATTAATGTACTGTTCTGACGTCATTCTTATGACTGTATCAATTTATAAATAATTGATGGGAAGCAGTGTAAGCTACGCTTTCTTCTCCCAGGATAATACGACTTTAACAATAGGTAGCCTAACATCGACCCTCAGTGGGGGAGGCTGAAGACGGGCATGAATCAGTCATATCCGTTGAATCAGCTTGTATAAATGTGTCTGTTTTTGTGTATACGTTATATACGGTTCTGGTTATCCAGGTGTTTATTCACTTGCAAGTGGATTAAATTTGTCTGTTTTGTGGGCTGACATTTAATGATCTAGTTATGACTTACTTTGTAAACGATCTGGTTTAGCTGTCTGTGTCGGTTCTGCCTCTCGCTGTAGCTGATCATTCACTTGTTGCTTCAATGTGAAGCAGTCACTCTCGGTGCTGAGGGGTAGTGACATTCTAAAATGGATCGATTCTACCTCCTACGTCGAGACATTGACTCTAAAATACACCCTGGCTATCTTGTTTTGCACTTCTTTTGTTTGATGGTCGCCTCACATATTGGCGAAAATTAATGTGCGATAGACTGGCATAGCGTACAAGAGTTGAATCAGTGTCGTCCACAATAGCAACTGTCAAGAGAACACGATTGGAGTGGTGACTATCCGGTACTTAGACTTTTACTTTTAGACTTCTGCTGACTAACATTCGAGTGGTCTATATGGCCGGCATATACTGCCAGTGATTCGGTGCCTTATTCTGCTGGTCGTGGGTTCGATTCTCGAACGGGTTTCTACTTGCAAAATTGTCTGATCTAGAATATGTTTACAGAAAATAACGAGCATACTGTTAGTATTCACTTTTTAAATCGACACACAAATCATGAATCTTAAAGACATCGCTGCCATACGTAATTAAAACCCAGTGTTTATATACAATCCGCTATTAGTTGACATATCGAAATGCTGAAGGACTACTTCTAATTCTTTGTAAGCGAGTTATTCTGATGTTTGGGGCTAATGGACTTTCGAGCAACTAAACACTTGCTATACACATTTACAATATATGTAAAATATGTCAAAATGTCAAATATAATATCAAACAGGTATATTATACAGGAATGATGATGTTGATGATGTCTATGTCGACGTATACAAACCCCATTAGCCTTGTTAACCATGGTCACGACATAATGCCAAGGTTGATATCACTATCGGGGGGGGGGAGGGGGGGGATGTATAACCTGGTATAAACCCAAGTGTACATACACTTATTGTTCGGTATTCACTAAGTTGTTTCAAATAATTAATAAAGCAACATTGAAAACCGAACTTATAGAAACCGCTTGGGGACGGAAACAGATTTAATGTATTAAACAAACTCAAAGCAGATAAGGTAATGCCAGTGATGCATAAAGTATATTTCATTTTACAGAATAGCCTTCGGCGATTTGTTGAAGTCTATATCACTATAAATCGTAACCTTAGTCCGATATTACAGTTTACGATATGACTACTTGACGAATTTGAACCAATGTGTGATAAGAGAATAGGATTTATTCATCGACTCATATACTATAACAATATATGTGACCCGACGCCACTAAATGAGTCACATGTCACAATATTGAAAAATTTAGTAACATACACCATTCGCAAGCAGAATGTTTAAGCTTTAAAATGATCCCACAGTTGTTTAATTATCTCAAATATTGACGGAATTATTACATTTTAGTTCTGAGAAAATGAGCCTAGAAGTTGAGGTTATGAAGTCTATAGCAACCATTGTCCTATAATGATACAAACATTAAACAAAGGTTGTTGCCGTTGCTGGGTTTTGATCGTAATTTATGTGTAGGTGAATGGTAAACGAAGATATTTATTCTATAAATTTATTTTCAGAATTCACGCCACTTAACCTTTGGAAGCCTGGAGCTCAAAACCAATATGTGCGACATGAAACTCATTTCGTGGTGTCGGGTCACATATTGTTAACTTTTACATAACTCATATATATGCTATTCGAATGTTTAAAATAAATATAAGCTTTGCTTTTAAAATAATTTATACAGTAGGGAGCTCGGGCTTCACGATTGTCAATTTTAAGGAAATCCTATTTGAAATACACACCATTCATTTGTATTTTTCTCACATAAATGCTATTCGATTGTTTGAAACAAGATATTCCTTTAAAATAATTTATACTGTAGGACGCTGGTGATTTACAATTGTCAATTTAAAGGAAATCATATCTAAAATACACATCATTGATTAAATTGGCATTAATGGTGTCAATCAAATATTGCTTTTCATAGACAGGTTAACTTGTTAGCAAAACTCATCGGTACACAGCATTCAGTTAACTTGAAAATTATTCTGATTGGTGATAATGGCATTGTTTACACAGTCTGTTTCGCACCACAGGGTTCCCAGTTTGTCTGTTAGAAATATTTTACACTATTATCTGCGCTGAAAATGTAAACAATTTAGCCAGCGAGTAATTACTATAAAGAGGACACCTTTTAGATTGTACAAACAATTTGAAATACTGACCGATTATTGATTTGATGGGAGTCATCATTTAAAGCAGCAAATACAATAATATATCACACATGCGTTAAAGCCGTGTGTAGGTGAGTATCACATACTTCCGGGACAGCCTGTCCAGCGCTCTCACAGATAAGTCAAGTATTGGTCGTACAGTGACAGTGGTAGTATTTAAATGCTTTTAAGATAAACCCGTTTATTCCTGTTCTGTTATGGATCGGTAAACTATCAACTTATCCGAAAGATAATAGTATGAATAAGACACCAGCTATGTATGCACTACGTTCTAACTGCAATCAGTAGGACTGTAATGGTGGTAACCATATGGATGTAATACCTACACGCCTCATAGTTTGATACTGCGAAACAGAAGGTACTTTGAAACTTAGCACTTACATAAACCAGTAATTCATTGGAAAACAATGACTCGTGTTACTCCAGCAGCATTAAAACCAGTCACTATGACAGGTCAGATTGAAGACAAGATCAATGAAGGCAAATCGGATACCAAGAAAATCCATAGTATGAACACTTGCTTAAATGACATAACGATTAAGATTGCTCGTCCATTGCTCATTTCGATGAGTCTCTTTGGTCTGTTACATCTTAGTGGAAAGGAAAGGATTTGGGCGCCGATTACAAAGATATATTCCACTATCGTTCTTCTTGTATTGTGGGCAATCTTCTTCAGATCGTTCACCTTTTACGGGACAGAAGGATTCGGATCGGTGTTAATTGTAAAAATCGTATTTCAGGTTTTGCTTTTTCAGTGTGCTTTCGCCGCAACATCGACGTATATGGCTTGCAGAAGGCAAAATAAACTTATTGAGTTTTTATCAAGGTGGTCAGATTTGCTGAAAACAAATCATAGAAGTTGTCAAGCCTTCGACGATGTCAGTATTGCTCACTATGCTCGGAAGTTAAAGTTCAGACTTTACTCGTGTTTGTTCTCCAGTTGGCTTGGGATGTTAACATCATGTGTATTGATTGGATATACTATGTTTATGACTGATTATTTTGACTACCATCTTAGCCCCATGCCTCCAAGTCACCCACAGGCCCTGCTACTGGAATGTATATTGTTTGTGGTATACGTTTATGTATGCGCTGCCTGGGTGTTTCCACTTTGTTTGTTTTACACCATAGGCTATGTTGTTTACGAAGAGTTTCGTATATTTCATGTGGATTTTGAGAAAGCCGTTCTACAGAACGGCGATCTGCTTAATCTTCGGAATTACCGAAAACGTCATCAGGAAATCTGTCTGCTGGTGGATAACGCTGATGATATCCTGAGTGGGTTCAGTGCTGTCAGTATAACCGTGTCTACATTAAACGAAATGTTGGTTCTATACAATATACTATGGTACAGCGGTTATTACACTGACAAGGTTGTATTGGTGTCTAATATATTCTGGCTCTTATCTGGGCTGATTTACCTGGGTATCATCGCTGTCGGTGGCGGATATTTAAATCATATGGTAACTATTTTATGTTTATCTCTGTTAGACATAAATCTGGCATATACACTTTCCTAAACCCTTTAAGTATGTCATTGATCAAGTTTTGCATTGGTGATTTTTTAGTAAAGAATTCGCTAAAGTTATTAAGATTGTCTTTGTCAAACTCGATCAGACAATTTTACAAGGCATTAACATACCGCTGCTTTTTGGCAGAACTGCCTTGGACAATTTACCAAATAAGAAACAGAAATGTAGCAAAAGCAGCTTATTTTACGAACGTTCATTAAAAACGGGCATAATATTGCTGTACATTAAGCTAAATGGTTAATCTTATTCGTTCAACAAATCTATATATACTATACACAGGCACACTCACCATTAAAGACCATTCACAACATCCAACCGAAGACGATCTCCACAGAAATCTCGATCCAGGTAACTTTTACATTTATTTTAAAGTATTTGTGATAGTTTTCCTAAGTTACAAAATATTCGAATATTTTATTTATATTGAAGATGCTAATATGCTTTCGTTTTATTTTTTTATATATATATTCTTTATTGCAGTAAGCCTATTGGCCCATGAGCATACATTTACATTGATACAGTTACATATATTGGCGGACAACTGAACATAGAATACATGAGAAAACAGAATACAGGGAGAAAAA
>JARDVA010459275.1:5892-15916 GCA_030265315.1 Mopalia swanii | reverse complement strand
AAAAACCTGGGGTGACCTGGGGTGACCGCCCCATTTCACCCCATTTTTTTGTTCCTTTTATCATATAGAGCTGGGGTGAGAATTGGGGTGAAATAGAAATTGGGGTGAGAAATTGGGGTGAGATCCTATACCTACAACGTGGGACGATTTAATGGTCACCCCAATACACGACGCGGTAATGATTGAATTCGTCCTTATACTCCCATTCATAAGGTATGACTATTCGAGTGCTAAAGATTTGCGTAATCGCCTTTCCGCAATGACGTTCTTAATCGACCGCGTGGGTCTTTCTTCAGGCCCAGTAGAGTCGTACGTTATAATCGGGTGTCGGCCGGTTTTTACCCCAGTCATAGGATACCACGTGCCTGACCCTATGATCAAACTTTTGGAAAGTAGGATGTACACCGCGTTACATTCCTCTAGTCACGCAATCACGCTTTTCGACACGGCGCACACCGAGAGCGAAAAGGCCCAACGTCGCTTCGCCGTTTCTTATGCGGCCGAGAAATTTCAAGATAAAGTGTACAACATAAAACATAAAACCCTCGACATCACTCCCGATAGGCAAGCCCGCCTCGACGAGTTTCTATCCTTTGCCAAGATATTCACGGATAACGCCCAGTTTAAGAAAATAACCCTCACGGTCAAGAACCACAAATCGGCATTGAAGGAAATGGAGCGTTTCCATCGGCTGGTTTTTCAACAACTTATGTTAATAGACGTCTTCATGGCCATGACGGAACGGTACGATCTCGGCGAGTACCGTACCTTAGTGCTCAATTACACCAAGACGTTGTTAGGCGTAGAGCGTTTAAGCGTCGTTAAGATAGCGGAATTGGCGCGCCGTTTTAAAACGTTGGCGTCCGGTTACATTATTCCTAGACGATGCGGTAAGTCGTCGTTCTCGTGCTCGCTCATCGCCCTGTGCGTGGCCGCGTGTCCGGGCGCCGGTCTCAAGACGTTGTATACAGCTCACGACAAGAATTTATGTTCCGCGTTGTACGACACATTGAGGAGCAACGTTAATGACCTTTTGGTGCGATTTAACGACTACCACTTGGAGACTTTTGTTAAAAATCGAGACGCCGCCAAACGAAAGAACCGCGCCTTTACCGGTTATTATTTTCACGCCGTGTCGGAATACCGTCGAAAGGAGTTGGAGTTGTCGGTCAAATTTTACAAGTTCACCGACCCGGCTGCCAAACCCAAGTCCACGGACCGGCCGGTCGGCATCAACGACTTTCGATCGAAGGTGTACAAGTGCGTGGACGCCCATAGGGGTGCCACCTATAATTTCATAGTGGTAGACGAGACCAATTTCCTACCGCCCAATATTTTCAACGAGCTGATCCCCAACCTACTCACGGGTAAATCGAAAATGATTTGCACTTCTTCTCAAAAGAACGGTCAGAACGCGAAGCCTTTCGTCGATCTACGCACGGTCAGGCAAGACGCTATAACGACATGTGTGGTGGAGTACGTATGCCCCAACCACTGCCTATCTCTCATTCGACAGGATCGGATAGCCTTCACCATGTGCATATGCAATATGTTTTCCCAACCCCTACATATCAACACCGACAACGGTCTTAGTAAACTCATGTCCGCCTTCTGCGTCCAAAACCTCGAAAGGGACCCCGTAGAGTCTAAGACGTCCATGCTCAGCGAAATAGGTATTATGCCTCCCGGAATAACGAAGACGGACCTAGAGTCCTTGGGCGATGTGTCCGCCGTTAGAATGACGGGAGAAGAATCGCGAAAGAAATTCGTCTCCTCCAGGGTTGACGTCATTAAGATGATCGCAGATATGCCGGATGAAGTGTTGAAGACGGTCGTCGTCTACCTGGATCCGACACCCACCTCGTATAGGTCCGTCGATCTCGAGACCTTTGACAGGTCGCTACACGCCATGGCGTTCGTGGCTAAAGTCGGAGACACCATGACCCTCTTGTCGGTGGAAGAGTTCACCACGCAACAATACGAGCCCGTTTCGCACGACGCCGCTCGGGCTATGGCGTCCGTATTCATGGCGCAATCCGCCGCGCTCGCTATATTATACGACGGGTTTTTCGACGAAATTATTCTCGTACCGGAGGTGAATTCCTTCGACCTAGATAGCGTGTGGTATCACGCTAGCGAGATGATGTTTGATTTCCCCATGTTGCGGAACGTCTCCGTTATGACGCCGTGTATGATAGCGGATCGGCCCGGTAAACACACTCCATCGGGTAAACGTAAGTTTGTCTCCAAAATATCCCATGACATATCCCTTATGGAGGTCAACAAAAAACGCCGCGTCGAATTCGACACGGCCGGGGAAATGTACGAGCGCCACGATAAACTGGATACCATATCGACGTCGATAAAGGACTTGGCGGAAGAATTAAAATCCAAGAAATACAAAATCGGATACCGCATGGGCGCCGATAAAGTTCAACGGTTCGTGCAATTTTATTCGTCCATTTTTAACGCGGACCGGTTTAGAATGGCGAAAGACACGGTATCGTTTTCTATCGGCGGTAAAAAGGAGTTGAGTACTTACGTTCTGGAAAAACTCGATAATATCGTGATCAAAACTTCGAACGGATTAGCGGGCAGGAGATCTTTCACCGTCAGCGGGAAACGCACCGTGGGTAAAAATACCCACGTGGCAGACGACTTGGCCGTGTGCTGTGTAATGGCCACGTCGCTTTTTTCTCGATACGCCGGATTCACGCCGACAGATGAAGAAAAGCTTATACGCCTAGAGTCGCGATGAGCGCCGTGTCTAAGATCGCGAAACTGCTGCGAGCTGTAAAACGGGACTTGATAGCCGCGTTCGGCGGCGCCCCGCCCCTGTACCTCGAAGACGACGATTGGTGCGAGTCGCTATGGTCCACTAATAGAAAAGTTATACAAATCACCGCCTTTTTAGTGACCAGCGTCTTTCCGAGGAGGAACAACACCAAACGAATACGTTACCTGGTGGGTTCGCCCGAATTCGTATTCAACCTCAAATGCACGGGCTACGTACTCAACACCATGTACGTGCCGATAGCCCGTATTACCCAATCGCACCCCTTGTACAAATGTGCGAGGGGTATATTGTCGTGCCTTAACCCATGCGGTAAGAAAAAAATATATATATTTTTCAGCGTAAAAAACAACTCCGTTAAGACGGGCAGCATGCCGTCGAGGGAAAGACACTCGGTTTTACATAAGTATCTCACGCCCGTCAAACGATTGATCGGCAGCATGCATAACGCCCTTATAACCCAGCGGTGGCTCACGGACGAGACGGGTAAAACGGTTAATCCCGATTCTACATTCGCCACCAGAGTCGCCGTGATAGAACGTTTAACGTCGACCGCGTGTTTCTTGTCTTTGAACGAACTTATGCAGATTGTTCAGGCCTTCCTCCACTACATGACAGAGGGTGAAATGATAGTGAACCCGGATACCGGGTACGTGTCGCAACGGACCACAGACGCCGACCTACTCCACGTGGTGACGACGTTGAACACGATGATGAGAAGCCGGTTCAAAGTCAAGACCATCGACGTAGCGTACCCGGATTGTACGTGTCACATTAAATGCGCCGGTCCTATAGGAGCTCACCCCAATTTAATGGCCGTGTTCGATAACGAACTATGTACCATCAATTTTTCCACCAGGATATGCGGTCTGTGTCGACTTTCGCACACCGTTAAGAACACAACGTCTATCAAACCCAAACGATACATAACCACCCACGTACCGTCGATCTCGGCCTGTTCTCAAGATTCGTGCACGGTGGCTTTCGTCATGAGATATTTCTTCGTAGATAAACTCGTGGATAATGCGGTCGAGTACGGTCATAGATTCTTCATCACCAATTCTAGCACGGTGACGGATACTCTATACAAAATGTCAGAGATGTCAACGGCCACGGGACGGGCGGGCGGGATATGTTATAGCGGCCGTAGGACTTGTTATAAACCGATCCAATTCGTCATACGCTCCTCCAAACAGTTCGGTCAGCAAGCCCCTTTCGAAGATCGAGCCGCGTGGTGGAGATGCACCCACTGCCACTCGATCGAAGAGTACGATAGAGAAAAACATCTTTTTTTCACGGACGTCGTACACGAAAACACCTGCATAGATCGCTTGTATCGCTCCGTCGGATATAAACCAACTATAGAGTCGGTGCGTCTTAACTCGCGGATGATGTGCGATAAATGTAAGCTAGTGGTAAAGTGTCGGCACACCATCAACGGCATCGTCAACTATATGTCCGACAACCCGACATCGAGAATGGCTCTTAAATGTTTTAGGGTAGCTATTTTGTTGGTAAAGGTTATTTGAATTTTTATAATCACACCGGGTATAACCGGCCGCGAACCTATATATTCGAAGGGAAAAAAAATGAATGGATTCCTTAACTTGGTCATCGGGTAAAGAACCTTTATATAAAAAAACATCCATGGGTTATGACTAGGATAACGGAATTTCATTCGAAATGAAACGGAAACGACCTAGCTTCACCGTGTGGCGAGCGGCTAAAGTTACTTCTACTCTTACCACGCATGTAAAAACGTTCAGCGGATGGTATGAAACTATTTTACCCACCGAAAAAGATCCGGACGTGGCGGCTCCGAATAGACCGACGAGCACAAAACAAAAGGTGGAACGCGATAAACGTATTACTCGCGTTTACAAAATAGGTCTTAAAGCGACTAAAGAACAGAGGAAGGTTTTGAACGAGTTCGTAATAGTGGCTAACCGAGTGTATAACGAATGTTTACGATTAGTGAAGGCGGGATTTTGTAAACCGAAACAGTCCGATCTTCAAAGCAGCGTCGCTAAAATGGATACGGAAAAGGAAGAAGACGCTTGGTTTTGGACGTCTTCTTCAACGGTTCGTATGTCGGCCGTGAAAGATTTCTGCGCCACGTATAAAGCTATCATATCGAACAAGCGGACAAAATATGTGATCAAGCCTAAAAAATACGATAAGATAGACGGTATTAATCCCCTGACCGGAGTTTTCGGATGTGAAAAAGAATACTGTCAAATTAAAGAGGGCGGTGTCCAATTCTTACCTACGACATTCCCTAAAGAACATAGATTTATCGAGTTTACGAAGAAATGTAAAGTCGATAAGGTGAACCACGATTTTAAAGTGGAGAAAACCCCGAAAGGGAAATTCGTGTTGTGTATTCCTATCACGGACATGAATTTGATCAGGAAAGTTCACCCTCCTACTAATTCGTACAGGTGTTGCGGTATAGATCCGGGAGTGAGAAGTTTCGTCACGATATTCGACCCGAGTATACAAGAATGTTATCAATTGGGTACGAAGGAAGACAAATATAAAAGGTTAATCCCTATCGCCGATAAAATCGACGCTTGGAATTCTTCGAACCCCGCATGTATATCCGAGGAGGGTGAAAAAGAAAATCGGAATAGACATCTTCAAAAATTATGGCGGAAATTAGAGAACGGGGTGAATAGTCTCCATAACGAAGTTATTTCGCGTTTGGTTAAAAGATACAATTTCATCTCGCTGGGGAAACTGGACGTGAGCAATTTCAGGAAAAGGGACACTAATAAGAATAGATGGTTGATATTGTACAAACACAACGCTTTTCGACATAAACTATTGGCGAGAGTTGAAGGCGAAAACGATATAAAGGTGGAAATAACGGACGAGAGATATACTTCCAAGACGTGCGGAGTGTGCGGAGAAATCAACAAAAACCTAGGTTCTTCCGAAAGTTTTTATTGTGCACGATGTCGATTCGCGTGCCATAGAGACGTTAACGGAGCTAGAAATATTCTCATGAGATCTATGAATATGTTTTAGCTATTTTGTAAAAAAATAAACCCTGACTCCGGGTTCATTCGAATATTTCCTCAGTCGCGCACTGTGAATATTCGAGTGTTAAAGAGTTATTGACGGTCATTCATAGATGGATAGGTAAACAACACCTAACAAACAAAACATTGGTATGGTGAAACCGATGTGGTCGTGTTCCCTCTGTATATAAGACCGTCGCGTCTATATATTTTTTATAAAAACAAAGGATGGCCTTCAACCATAAAACATCACCTTACGAAGACTTAAACACGTATGAAATTATAGACGCGTTTCGCGATCGGGATTTACAACCGCATAACCCTATATTCGCCGAGTTGGCAAATATCGACGCGGCGTTGAACGAGGAGGTTTTTGTGCGGGTAACCGCCAACGTGGACACTCTATGTCGGAACAGACAGCGCCAATTGACGAATACTATCGAGCGTACGACTAATGGTCTTCAAAAGTATATGATTGCGTTTGCTGAAGCCCACCCGTGCACGTGCCTGAAAAAGTGGACGGTGGCGAGGATGGTGGACCTACTCTACGCGCTGGACGAATTTCTACCCGTTTTGGCCAAAATGAATTTGGATGGGTTCGAGGAGCGAATACTGCCCAACTGCGTCAGCGGAAAGATAGAAGAGTGGAAAATGTGGATACGCGACCCGCTCAAATTTTTCACCGGGAAAAGTATTTTGAATTGTTTTCCGCGGGGAAACACGAACCGGAGGTACGAAAGGGGCGATCCCCGGCATCCGACCGTCTACCGCGGCAGTTCGGCTGTGGATGTTAATATCGGCGATTGGTCGTCCTTACATAACTTGACGGCCGATTACTCTTTGTGGAAGAACGGGGACCCCCGAAAACAGGCGGTGGGTGTGAGTGATATTATCGCTAGCCTGGAGGCGTTCATCAATCCCAAATTGAGACCGGAGATTTACGTAGCCATAACGGGTGAAAGGTTGGATATCTTGGAAACGATCCGAAAATCTGTGCAATTAAACCCCGAGAGTTGGTATGGGTCCACCGCCGTTAAAGAAATCAGCAGGGATATGACCCGCGATTATACAAACGTGATAAGTTCATCTCGATGGGGAAAATGGGCGTGAGAAAAAAAAGGGGGGACAATAATAAGACTATGAATAAATAGATGGTAGATTTTGTACAAACACTCGAGAAAGTTTTTTATTGCGAACGATATCGATTTACTGATCGTACCGGCTATAACGGGCCGCGATTGGAAAACCGATTTATTTTTTTTTTAAAAAATGAATAAACAAATTTTTTTAAAAAATTGGGGGTTTTTTTCCACGTTAATTTAAGGTGATATTTTGTGCACGTGTTTGATAATGGCGGGTGTATCACCCCCCCCTTATCTTCTTCTCCTTTCGGGTTAATTTTTATGGTTTTTGTTTCACGGGTAACCGAGGGCTTGCGCTATCTCGTGAGCCGTTGTGGAAACTCCTCATGAAATAGAGATTGATAATGATAATTCCCGAATGAAAGGTCCGACATCTTTAAACTCTTCTAGTCGGTCATAACCCCCCTTTCATAGGATGCATTTTTTTTTAAATTTTATCAATGGTATTGTGTTCGTCGTGTTGATCTCGAAATCGGGCACAACAAACCTTGTTCGACAACGTGTTAAAAAGCGCGTATATCAGCACCACCACCGTGTAAATCAGCCACTATGTGCGCCATACGGTGAAGCGTTTGCATGTGCACTTCTTCGATTTTATCACCCGTTATCTCTAAAACAATTCGTTTTTTTTATTTAAAAAAACAATAAACCCTCCTCCCCCCACACAAAAAAACCCAGTCAAATCCGCGGATACATCAAAAAAAAGATTTATTCAGAAGTAAGAACAAAAATTAAAAATACACTTTAAAGGCATGGGTGACATCTCGCCTACAGACCGGACATCTCTGTCGGGTTAGGGTCTCTGTACAGGTCCCGCAGCACACCACATGGTGACACGGCTGAAATACAATATCTGGTAGGCCTGCTAGGCAAATACAACACTCGGGGGTTGGTCTATACATTCGCTTACCCACATCACAAGCCGAGAGTTGGATAGCCGGTTTTTTCCTACATAATCCTGGAAATTGCGTATTGCCCGGTCGTCGAATCTCTTGTGGACTGGGTGGGCGGTGTGTGATTTCCTCTCCGACCAAGGCGGGTATAGACGGCACACCAGAATACCGACGTAACAATTTGGTGTTAACCGATTGTGGTGTAGTTTCCTCGCGGAGTATGTCGGGTATAGT
Source organism: Mopalia swanii (assembly GCA_030265315.1). Classification (NCBI taxonomy): domain Eukaryota; kingdom Metazoa; phylum Mollusca; class Polyplacophora; order Chitonida; family Mopaliidae; genus Mopalia; species Mopalia swanii. The sequence goes on along the minus strand of JARDVA010459275.1, from coordinate 7,830 downwards.
TGGTACATCGGGACGCATCGGTACGGGGATATATCGAGTGAGGCGTCCTGGTTGAACATCCACGACCCATCTATAATCAATCGCTTGGGGTGCGCGATAGTTGTTTCGAGGTTGACTTTCCATATATCGTCCGATATAGCTTTTTGAATCGCATCCTCCATTTGCCCAATCGAGACAGAATAAGAATTCCAGTCGTCTCGCGCGTCTGATGATCGATTCGTCGGAGGTATTTGGTGAATTGGATTGCTGATTCATTATCTTGATAGAGGGTTGAGCGTAGTTGGCCAAGTTTCCCCCAAGCCCCTTTTTTACCACTCGAATAATCTCATCAACCCCGGTCTGACGGTACATAAACGTCTCTAGGGTTGGGCAATGCCGCATTGTTGATATTTTTTTTATATACAAAATTCCGGGTGAAATGATGACCGGGTGAAGAATTCATTTTTTTTCTCCAAGTCTCGGGCGGCGTGAGTATAAAAAAGAGCTGAATTACAAAAAAATTAGTTCATAACCTCCCCCCCAAAAAAGGGAATCAAGATGATGCGATATATTACCGACGTCTCCGCGCGCCACTGTGGTTGCGAGGCGAATATATTCGCCCAATTGTACGATCCAGACAGTGTAGGGAGATTGTGCGATTGTGCCGATAAACACATGTTATCGAGTGTTAAAGCTCCCAAATATATAACTTCGTACGCCGATATGGATACTATCGAGGCCTGTCTGGACAAGGTGGATATCCGCTCCGAGTGGTACCCGGTTATCATGCAACTCCTCATCGAATACGACCGGTTACCCAAACCCGCGCATATGGGCGTGTGCGACGACTGGTCGGCATACGAGGACCACGCACAGGGCGACAACCACTACGACGAGGGGGCCATAACACATTTATTAGGCCATATTAACACGGCCGAGAGACCAGCGGGAAATACCGACTCGTTCGTTAGCTTCGTAGCCGTACTGGTGACTGTTGTGAAGAAAACAGGTTTATCGCCCGATAAGGTCGCCCGATTGGTGGACCTATGTTACACCGTGGCCGACCCGACAGATATCCTTAAGGCGCTGGGCGATGATGTTAATGTATTGGGGGTGAAAGAGGACCGAATATACCCGAACATAACGGAAGACTTATTATTTTGGAACAGAATGGCAAATAGTGCCGAAGAAGAAGATGAAGAACTAAACGCAGCCCTTAAGTTCCTCGCCGAAGAGTTGACGAAATCCGGTACGTCTACGAAAAGACTACATATTTTCGGAATTATCACCAAAAAAAAAGATATGTACGAGGAGTGGATTAAAAAACTGGCGAACGTCTTCATCGGACGAGAGACCATAGAGGCTATGATGAAAGAAAATAAGAAACATAGAGGATGTATTTTAACATTTCGGGGGGATTTGGAGAATTATAAGATACATCGATATATTCACTACGATGTGGCCCCCAATGGCTTTAACCCTTTCAAGAGACAAAATACCTTGACGGAGGAGGATGTAAACAACGCGAAGAGAAGGCGGTATATGCCGCAAGACGACGAAGAAACACGCGGGCGGTTCCGCGTTTTATACGTAAAGGATAATATGCGGCGAACCGAAGAACTCGGTGTTAAATTAGATGATGAATGGATTATGATCGGTTGGCCTAAACTAGACGAGCTTTCGAATCCAATTCCTATCGTTAAAAATCGCGTAAGAACGAAAGAGGCTATCTTCAAAACTCTGAACCCCGCCCGTATAATACGGGCCGGTCTATCCCAGAAATTTCTTGAATGGATGACCGGTTCACCGACGAGGTACGAAAACCCCGTCGCTATACTAGCCGCGCAGATTATACAAAAGTTGGAGTCGCCGTGTAAAGAGTGTCACGAATATAAAAAGAAATGGACAGAGTGGGTACCGGAGGAAACTTTATTATGACAACGGGAACCGGATTTTTTT
>JARDVA010459165.1:0-15924 GCA_030265315.1 Mopalia swanii | reverse complement strand
TTTTTGACTTCGCTGAAATTGATCGCCAACGGAAAAAGTGATCGGGAACGTGGTTCCCAAGTTCCACACTTTTTCGAGCCCTGCCAATATGCAATAAAAATAATAAGTTTCAGTCTAAAAACAGTTGTCTTTCCCTTTAGTACGACATGAAACCTCAATCGAACAAACAAGCAAAGCAAGTGTATAGTAAATTACAGGTACATGCAGCTCATGTCAAACAATCTGTCAAGATTCCATTTATGTTTAGCGTTAAACACTAATCAAACAAATCCATCTATGCTCAACGTCAAACACTAATCAAACAAATCCATCTATGCACAACGTCAAACACTAATCAAACAAATCCATCTATGCTCAACGTCAAACACTAACCAAACAAATCTATCTATGCTCAACGTCAAACACTAACCTAACAAATCCATCTATGCTCAACCTTAAACACAAATCAAACAAACAAACAACTCCACCTATGCTCAGTGTTAAATACGAATCAAACAAACAGACAAGTCCATCTATGCTCAAAGTTCAACACTTATCAAACAAATTCATCTCTGCTCAATGTTAAACACAAATCAAACAAACAAACAAATACACCTATGCTCAACGTTAAACACATATCAAACAAACAGAGAAGTCCATCTATGCTCAACGTTCAACACTTATCAAACAAATCCATCTATGCTCAACGTTAGACACAAATCAAACAAACAAATAAGTCCACCTATGCTCAACGTTAAACACATATCAAACAAACAAATAAGTCCACCTATGCTCAACGTTAAACACATATCAAACAAACAAATAAGTCCACCTATGCTCAACGTTAAACACATATCTCCTCTTAAGACAATAACCTACACAAATAGACAAGGTGTTAATTGCTATTGACTGGACTTCGCAAATTACATTTGACAGTCTATTGCATAAACGAGTATTTTTAGGCTTTATTTCTGGATTATTTTGTTAGTTTGCCTTAATTATAAATATAGAACTTTATTTTAAGAGGGTACAAACTCAGTCAGTTTAAAAGAAAGAAAACTGTTCTTCCTTGAGGCCCTCTGGGGACAAAATTATACAAGATAACAACAAAAGTACATAGACTATATAGTAAACAAATAATACAATGATTGAAAAAAATATGTATATGTATGTACATTTATAAAATATTTACAACTTACTTTAGAGATATACATGTGTGCCAGTGTGATTGCTTTTAGAAATATAAACAAAATTACATGGTTTCATGAGAGTGGCATTTAGAAATAAGTTATATGATCATGCAAAGTATGGATAGAAACCAATCAGTCTGCCCAACACAACCTCTCCATGCCACCCCATAGTTGGTCTTCCAGTGTAAAAACTTTCCAACGATATCTGGAATGAGATGGTAACGCTGAAGTAAAAAAGCTGAAAAACTGCTATCCACACACCTATGCAGATATGAAGAGGAAAACGCAATTAAGGATTGAAGCATTGATAAAATGTATGAAACTTTTCAACTTGTTCAACAAGTGTTTATTTACAATTTCATTTTCCAATTTGGACCCAAAAAGTGCTTTTTGCACTGAAAGTTTTTCTGACATAACGTCTCCCTGCAATATAGTGTTGGAATTCTGTTTGTTTTATGCCACAGTAAACTTTATTACACTGAGTTCCTTTACTCCGTTAAGATAAACTCAGCTGCGAATTGAACAAACAAAAGTGGATTTACATGTTATTGCACTTTTTTGTTACCATGGTACCTGAAATGTAATAAAAGGTAATTGTTACAAATCAAATTGAGAACATATACATGTAGACCTACACTCTTTGTTGCCAAAAGATTTGTTACAAATCAGAAATACGCTGTTTGACACGAAATGTAACAATTCTACATACAGGTTCATGTATCATGTTTATTGAGAATGCAATGCTGACATAGAGTGAAATTAAAATTACATTTTTATTACATTTTGGTTTACAACATCAGTAATATATGATGAAACAGACCCGACAAAACAGCTATAATATTTGATGATGGTAACTACTCAAATTACATTGTATTTAGTGTTGTGTTTTTTTGTTGCTTTCAGATCTCTTGGTTGTAGTAGCTTCCATCGTTGTTTTATCAGTTGGTTCTAATGGTCAAGTGTTTGCTACCTCAGCAATAAGGTCAGTTTAATACTAGTTGTTATCTCTGATTTATATGTCCTGTTTATTGTTTATTATCCTGTTTATGACCAGTATCCTGCTTGGAGCGGACTCCTTAAAACAGGGGCTTCTAATTAAAAATAAAAGAATATATATAAATAATCCTTACTATCGTTGAAGACAAAATTATTTGATAAATTTAGTTTTTGGCTTAACTCTTATGTGATTTGTCCTTGGTCAGGATTCAGTGGAAAGTCTATAGGACTAGTGACCTGACCTTCTTCATTGTACTGCCCTCAGTCTTCTTGCTCATCTCGCACGAATCACACAAATTTGCTTGTGAGTTCATTTTTTTTTTTAGGAGGAGGAGTTTACTAGATTTTCTCTCATTTTTCTTCCTTGCGAATGTACCTTACAGTAGTAGAGCAGAGTGGGAATTGGAAAATCTATTTGTTATATAAGTGATACCTTGAGTATGACGTAATTAATTCCTGATCCAGCAGATAAACAAACTTATGTTCTATAAATATGCATGCTGTTGAAAATGAATGGGTGATCCAATGTATTTTCTAATGTATGTCCCTTTTGTGTGTTTTAAATGTTTGGAGGTTTTCTCTTTGTACAGGGGGGTGAGATTTTTACAGATATTGCGTATGTTACATGTTGATCGTCAGGGGGGCACATGGCGCTTACTTGGCTCTGTTGTCTATATTCACAGACAGGTAAGTTATCAGTTTTATTTTAACGTAACGCTATGGTTAACTTAAGAAACAAAGCTTAGCATTGGAAAGAGTGTGAAACTTGGTATTTGTGCGATTTGTTTTACAATTCTTACTCACTATCGTAAAGTATCTTGTCAATTACAACGTAAAAATGCATTGCTGCCCATGTCTGGGAGATTTACCATAATAAAAGACACATGAATACTACTTAACATGTGTCTAACGCTAATTAGGCAAGGAACATTGTGAAGTGGACCACCCGTTGTCATATAAGTGAAATACCCTTGAGTACGACGTTAAACCCTAATCAGACAAACAAACAAAATCCTTGAATTATAGCGTGAAGTCCCAATCTATCATTCATTTCTAGGTCGTTTTGTCATTGTTTGTTGGTAGTGTTGTCAAGGGAGATTTACTTCTCCCTTTGGACTGACATGCAATTATATATGATTGAAATAATCTAGAGGATGGCGCAAAACCACAATCAAACAAAGGTACTAATGATGCCGGCTGAGCTGTAGACCAAAACACACACAGGCGCTAAAGTGTTTAACTTAGCTGTTAAATAGCCTATAAGCCATGATAGCTTCTCCACTTGTGTCGGATTTGTTTGACAGATGTGTTAACATCATCAGTTTGGTAAATTTTATGGCTATCATCTTAACTCTCAAACTTATAAATATATAAATATCTCTATCTGAAATAGCCCCAGCTGCATATTGTAATCTAGACTTACGTAAATGTAATTTGCTTATATTTCCACAATGGTGCACATAATGGACGTGCTGTCTGCCTTTCTGTGAATTGAGACAAACTGATTGTCTTTTAAGAATCTGTACATATAACACCTGGTAATCAGGTCGTTTTAACCAAGGGTTTTATTTAAATACCCTTGAGTACGACATTAAACTCCAATCAAACAAACAGACAAACCAAGAGTTTGATTTTGATTTACAAATTTAATACCGTTGCAATCCAGGAAAGGAAATATATCATGAGACAAGTTTTTAAGTGTTTCAAGAAGGGGCTTCAACGCTCTAGGCTTGTCAATTTATAAGATAATAATAATTGGACATATATAATACAAGGGTAATAGGCATACACCCATGTTATGCAGGGACAGGTTGACATAAGATGCATATTAAGAAGGTGCCATATATAATGAAATATTTTTTATGAAAGTGAATATTAACAGTATTTGTGTTATTTTCTGTCAACACTTACTTAGTTTTATGGTAGACCTAAATGACGTCTTACCTTCCTCATTTTCCTTTGGCCATGTTATATGTCAGGTTTCAACGACATAACTTTTTCACCTTCAGTTGTGTAGGAAACTAGGACCTCTTTCGATCCGCTGGCAAAATAAATCCTTCCAGGCAGCTCTCGGTCTCAAAATCTCGTTATTAGGTGCCCAATAGACAAAGGTCTCTGTGACAGTCATTTCCGATACTTTGTCGTCGGTATTCCACACAAACAAGCCATAAATATCGAGAAATTCGCTTTTAATTTCAAACGAAATTCGTGTTTCAATGGGAAATGAAATGTACCTCCCGCACAGGAGATTGCTATTCTAAGTTAAATGTGCATGCGCGAAAATGTCGAAAGTGTTTGAAATGAAAACGGATGTCTGGATATTGATGTCTGGTTTATGTGAAATACCGATGAAAAGGTGTCAGAAAAGACTGTTACTGAGACCGTATGCTATTATAGGCACCTAATAACGTTACTTTGAGACCAGGAGCTGCCTGGAAGGATTTATTTTACCAGCGTATCGAAGGAGGTCCTATTTTCGTAAGGTTTCCTACACAACTGAAGGGGAAAAAGTTATGTCGTTGAAACCTGACATATAACATGGCCAAAGGAAAATGAGGAAGGTAAGACGTCATTTAGGTCTAGTTTTATGGTGGGTTCAATTCCAGGACGGATCTATGTCTGCAACATTTTTTTAACTAGAATCTGTTCAAACTAAGAAAATGTTTTCTAAACCAACAAACATTGTGCCATAAGCTTATACTAGTACATTTAAGGGAACTTTAAACTTCACACTCTAAACTGTATTTTTTTCTGGGAAGGTGTCCGCTCATGCTAGAGATTTACGTCAAATCCTGTTGTTAAATTTCAGCTTGACAATACAGACTACTCTGGATCTTTAGTAACTCAGTTATATGTAGTTACTAGTACATGTACTGGGGAATAATCAGCGGTATGTTATCTAAATAAATCATGGTTTTAGTTGTTTAATCAAGCTAATGATATCCATTTGGTAGCACCTAGTAACTGATAAAAACAGAATGCAATTTACCGGATGAACTTTTTTTTATTCTGTGTTGATTTTTTTTGTTACCAGAGCACATCTTCGGCCAAATAAACCGATGCCTCGCATTGAATTATTCAGCAAAAATATCTAATATGAACAATCGTGAAGGAAATTAAATTTTGGAATGATCTTGTGTGGTACTCAAAAAATATAAAGGGTGTTTAGCTACTGTTGTTGTTGTTGCTACGTTTAATTTCAAAAGTGGGAACACAAACCCGATCTGTATATAGTGCATTGTGTTTGTCCTGTCTCGTCATTGTTTGTTGCCACTTTATATGCCACTGGTGGTTCCCTTCACTCAATGGGCTGGCACACTGTTATATGCAATAAATTACCTAAAGTATAGCATTATTCCCACTGATGAGTTTCACAAAATTTTGAAATGCTTTCTTTGAATGGGATACTTAAGATTGAGTTAACTTACAACTCCAATAAAAGATACACATAGGTACTTGAGGATTATTTTATTTTTATTTTAAAACCATTATTGACCGAAATGATGAATCACAGTGTATCTATGTGTATCTTTTATTGGATTTGTAAGTTTACTCAATCTTAAGAATCCCATTCAAAGAAAGAATTTCAAAATGACCAAGAGGGGGCTAATTCTATGCTTGTGAATAGTCAATTGTTATTTAACTAGTGTTCTTCAAGAGTATTAAATACCCAGTGAATAACTGTGTGTCATATAATTTTAGAATTTTTAGCTTTAGCTTTTTCTAAATAATGACGCATTTATTTTTTTGTCTTTTATTTATGGACAAGAGAATTAAATTATTAAACAAGAGAGTAAAAAGATTGAACAAGAAATGTAAATTTATTGAACACAAGAGTCCATTAAGTTTCTAATTTAGTTATGTTCTTTGACAGCACATTTTTCCCCCCAAATTAACGCATATGATATAATTCTTGGATGGATCACCGTATATTTTTTCTCTTTTGTCGTCTGAATTCTATTATAAAGAGCCCGGTGGCATTCTATCTGCTGTAGTAAAAGATTAATAAAGGTCTGGTTGAATTATTAAACATACAGACTTGGGTTCCCATTGTGAGCTATATAAACATTGAATGAACCACGTAAGAGCTACATCTGCTACGTCAAGCCCTTTATTTTACTAATGGATATTTAATAGCTTGTTCTCAAAACATAGGCTTAAAATGATACTGTTAAAATCTATTACGAAGTCAGATTCATGTAAAATTGCATAAGAAAAGATGAGTGCATATCTGTTTATTCATAAACTAAACATTGAGGACTGCTGTTTTGTTTTTTAACAAAATTTGTTTAAAAATGTATTTATAAGAAAAGGCTTTCAAGATTTCAAATGACTTTTGATAAACTTTACACTCAGAGGAATCTGTATAAAGAACAAAAAGACATGCAATATGTTTTAACCATAGCTGTGTTAATGGAATTAGACCTAATAACAAAGAGAGAATGTTGTTCAAAATTAATCTGTCAATAATCCAATCCACCTTCCAGACCTGAAGACTGAAGTAGACATCTTGTTGGTGTAGTCATGTGAGCACCTTGTCCACAACAAACACTCGTATTTGAAGGGTCACCTTCAGCGCTGCGTACAAAGCTCGATCAATCAATCAATCAATCAAACAAACATATCGTCAGGGACATTTATGAGCTACATGTAGTATGGTACACAGTGAAATCCTAAACTTGTTATTTATTATCGGGTTATTTATTTTTATTTTTTGATGTGTAAATAGAGGATCTCTAATGAGTGACCCGGAGATATCAAATTAATGATATCAAGTTTCATTCAGTTCGGGCCTCTGGCGAGTAATAAATGAAAATTAGTACCCTTGTTTCATAGGTTTGATATCTTGGTCACGAATTTGAGATTCTATTTATCCCATCAATTACTTTTTGTAGCAATTTTAATCAGAAATTAATACATGTATATATTTTTGCTTGCTGTCAAGAGAGAGAAAGAGAAACGACCATTGGTACAAACACATCTGGGTCCATGTAAACACATCAAATTGTGTCGTGACTTTTGACCTTATAAAGACATTATATAGATCAGTGGCCGCGACGATTGCAATTTGCTGCACTCTCACTCTTTCAGCCCAAAAGTTTTAAATAGGTCGAAAAACAGACGGAAAACGAGAGAATTGTTAAATCTCCTGTCATAGTTTAGATGATGATTTTATTACACAAACATGTCAGGGGATATGCCAAAGGTTTGTTAGTGTAACTGATATGTGATGTGATCGCCACACTGCAGCCATGGTCGTTTGGAACAGTGCAGACGCCATTTGCCAGTTGTAAAATAAAATAGTCTATGTAGGTTGTAGCTTTTCATTGGTTGAATTATATCAATGAACAGAAAATGACCAATCAGAGTGAGTAGATTTATATTGTAGTTGTGCCCTTTGCTATTATGGATTCTACATTTGTTTTTATAGATACAAATTTTAACTTTGTCATAAACAGGTGTGAATTTTTTTTTTCAAGAACAAAACCTATTTGGTCTTGGGAAACTTTTTGGGTACTTTCACTATCCACTAAAGTTAGTTAGAAAATGACATGCTGCATACAGTAGTTTGACTTATACTGTGGTTATCATGTACATTAAGACAATTTAAGGGTCGCTTTTTGCACCCCATGAGGGCAATGTTGAGGTTGCTCACACTTGGTCAGATTTATTCTGACTGTAGTGCATGGTGTGGTCTAACTGAGATATCTCATCTGTGTCCCCCTTATGTTCAGGACACAGCTGAGAATTATGCCATGTTATTTTTTGATATATTGCTTGAGTGTTCCACACTCTGAGAGTAAGGAATGATTTGCAACTAATTTAACGAACATAATTCAATAAAATCACATCAGCCGCTTACTTTACTGTCTTGTTGCGCGATGTACGTTTAAAAAGTGATGGGCTTGCTTGGTAAACACCATATATTGGATTGAAAATGCGCATTTCAATCGGTGAGAATTCTCTCTCATGGCTTTATGTGTAAGGAATGACCAAATAAAGTCAGCACATTTGTCGCTTCAAGATCCATGACGAATCACTTGTCGTGTTTCATCTGTTCCCTGGGTCAAAGTTTTCAAGCTAAATTGTACTTGTTTTGTTCGGTAATACACACAAATAAGTGACGTAATCAGGTCAAGAAACCATGTGACCTAGCTCTTTCTCAAATTCACTGCACGAGGGGATAGTTCACCAAGCAATCCTGTTCAGGTTGGAAATTCATTAATTTTTCTGCGTAAACAATGTTGGTATTAAAGTATAATATTGTTTATTTATGACCTGTTATTGTTTTCATTGCAGTAGCGCTAAATTTTAGCTGTAACCGCCTATTACAAGACATATTTAGGCATTGTTTACGACTTTGAGCAAAATATCACTTTCGGATTATTACTTGAATTCAGACTCTGTATTAGGATGAATGTCAGATGGTGAATAATATACAGAGCCGAATTATGTGGACTAGGTGTGGTCCTATCCCGAATCTATCTTTCGTTTTTATTACTAATACTATCAGAGGGAGTTTCCTTCATCGATCACATCAGTCATATATCTTCAAAATTATCCTCTGACCTCTTTCAAAAATAATATTGAACTAATCCAATTGATATTTTTTTCCCTTCAGGTTATCAGATTTTTTTTCAGAAAATTCCTTGTTGTGTTTTAATTTCTGCTTTGTTTGACTTTTCCATTAGTTTATTTTTCATTGTTTCTATCACAGCAAATTTGTACAGTTTGTCGTGGTGTCAGCCTGTTGATCATACTGTTTCCGTAAACGGTTGTGTTATTCTATCATTGCAGGAGCTGATCACGACATTGTATATAGGATTTTTGGGCCTTATATTTTCCTCTTACTTTGTGTATCTGGCGGAGAAGGATGCCACTGACGATAATGGTAACACAGATTTTACCAGCTATGCAGATGCCCTCTGGTGGGGAGTTGTAAGTTATTTATATTTTGAAAATTATGTATAATTTTATTATTTACTTTAACATACTTTATGTTTAGAAAAGGACAAAAGTTTATTAAATCTTGGATTTTAAAATAAGCATGTGTTTTCACGAATTAGTGCATTTCTTAATTATTTGACTAAAGTTTTCGAAAATATTATACTTTTAAGGGATGTAATTTCATAATAAGCTAAATGGCAGTATGATTTCTTTTTTTTAAAAACATTTATCAAGCAGTAAAGTGGTGCAGTCTATTATTTAGGAATTGGTCAGAAATATCACTACTCCTCAATAAACAAGTTGCCCTGTCTAATGTTTGCTTCTGGGCACTAAAGGTAATGCTCATTGGTTAAGTTAAACATCATGCGGAGGAATAGCCAATCGAAGGGAAGTTAACAACGACCTCTTGACGAGCAACTCACAGCTCAAATCCCAGCCAAAGAGTTGAGAATCCTCTGTCCATCATGTTACTGGAGCTTTAATGCAAAATCCTTCAAGATTAAAGTTTTTAGATTGATTGTGATGATTTTCTTGTTTTGTTTATGGCTCACATTTGCATTTTTAAATTAATGAAAAGAAATAATAGAAAAGGAATTTCCATATGGGCAAACTTAAGTACAGCTATTTGATCAAGTGTATAAGAACCTTTATATGTGACTTCAAATATTGAATGTCCTATATCACTATTATTTTACTGTATAATAAAGTAGTTATCCCTGCTTTGCTGTTCTAAATTAGTTCTTAACAATTCTTTTCAGATAACTGTAACTACAATTGGTTACGGAGACACTGTGCCAAAGACATGGATGGGTAGAATAGTAGCATCGTGCTTCTCGGTTTTTGCTATCTCTTTCTTCGCCCTGCCAGCTGTAAGTTAAACACAATATTCAATTGATGATATAGGTTCGCTCTATTGTTATGTGGATGCTTAATTAAGGGTCTTCCCGTTGCCACCAGGGGCTAATAGCCCGAAATCAAAAGTATGGTGTCCAAAATGGTTATTTTGCTTCACTTTTCAAATAACTGGGTGTCCAATTGTTTTCCTATCTCCTACATGTTACAGGGTGTCCAAATGAGGAAATTGTTCACTTCAGGGTGTCCATTTGGACGGGTGTCTGCCTAAGCCCTTGGTTGCCACAGGGGCTATGGAGCAGCAAAAACTGCAACATCTAGAGGTGTCAATTGTGTTATGTGGAGTTGTCTTGTACCCTTTTAATGTTTCCAGTGGCAGGGCGTTTTCCTTAGCCTATTAGGCAGGTATGACTGAAATATAACTGGAAGTTCAGCGTAAAACTCCAATCATAATAAAGTTGAACTAAGATAAGAAAGGTCTATTAATGTCTGCCAATTGTTGTTTATTGAGGGTTTTAAGTTTAATCTATTTGTTCGTAGGTATTAAATAAACTGTTTATTTGACAGGGATTATGTATGATTTATATTATTGTTTATTTCAGGGTATCCTTGGGTCTGGTTTTGCCTTAAAAGTACAGCAGAAACAGAGGCAAAAACATTTTAACCGACAAATCCCCACAGCTGCATGTCTTATACAGGTATAGACTGACACCAATCCAAAGGCTTATCATAATATTATTGACTTCCTTTATTGAAATTTAATCCTTTTAAGAGTATTAAATTCTATTTACAGAATATGAATCCTTTTCAATTACCATTTATTAATCTCCAGAGTTGTAGTCAACAACACATGATCACTGTTTTTTCTCACAGAATCATCAACAGTATGACAGTATTTTATTACAAAAGATAAATGTCAACCTGTATAAAATATCAGATAGAAAATTTGCGTAATCTTTGAAACACTTAACATTTTAAGCATGTGCTTTATAATAATACCCTGTGTTAAAATAGTGTGTTGTGACAGCTGTGTGTTATACTGAAAAATGATTATATTGTTCAGAAAATTTATTAAAACAGTATGATTTGAGAGTGTGTTTTGAGTACAGCACTTCTTAGATGAAAACAGATTTAGAGTTGACAAATAAAGTTGGTCTAGGAAGACAGGTGTTTTGTTTAAGGGCCAGTCTAGGCATTTATTGAAACTCCTAAAAGTACCGGTCATTCTGATTTTAAGCGTAGTTAAAGTATCTTGGGATTATGACATTGCTGAACATAAGTAATGACTGCCTGTGTTCAATAAATCTAATGAGAGACTGGCTGGAGGATGCTGTTTCCCTGCTGATATCATGGAACACGGATAAGGGTTAGCACTGGAGGAAAATTAACTTTCCAACATTATGGAAACGCTCAACATTTTGGTTGTGCTAGTGTCAATTACTGTTTAAAACACCAATCAACCAATCAATCAATCATAGATAAGGGACAACTTGAACTTGTTAACATGACGTAATTTTATCATACGATATGAAATTGTCGTACAATGTTTTGTGAAAGTGGCCCCTGGAATTGCCTCTTGTGTTTGTTGTGTCTTGCCATTATTTGTTGCTAACACACCATGGTTTGAGTGAAATAAGTGAAGGAATCAAGTGAAGCAACATTCAAACAAACAGTCAATAAATCTGTACTTCAACTTATATTCTATAAGTAAGATTATCCACATTAATATCTGTTGTTTGGCCAAGTTGAGAATACCACATATTAAAATTCAAAAACATTATCTAAATTTGATGTAATTTTTATAATTTTGTTCAGTGTTTGTGGAGATGCCATGCTGCAGAGGCCAAGACTCAATCCACCGCCACCTGGATGATACACATTCAAGAAAAACGCCACCACCATCATCACCATCACCACCGAGATTTTATACGCCCACCTCATTTCTCATCAAACTCCTCCACACTCAGTAAAATGGCTCGGAAAACGTCGCTGTTAAAGAAGAGGAAAAATACTCGCACATGCAATAGCTTATCGCCGGCAGAGAGAAAAGAAAGTGTTGCCTCAATATCAGTTAATTATGAAGATCCGAGTAAGTCTTTTGTAATTTGTAAAACATCAGACAAAGATAAAAGAAACTTGGAAAGCCCATTTGCAGCAAAGAGTGACTATAGTATAGACTCAAAATATGCTTTTAAAGTAGAGAAAGAACATTTTGCTTTGACCGGGTTTGAACTCTGGTGTCTGGGTAGAAGGACCAGCGATCTTACCAACTAAGCTTATGAGGCTCAGGGTATAAGGACCTCAAATTTTGATTGATGGAAAAGCTCTATTCTTTTTCCATCAGAAGAAGTGACACAAGAAAACTAATTTGTTAAAAAAACTTCTTTTTCATCGAGAAATGGCCAATAAATGTGTTTTATTCTTCAGGGTATTCTGATAATCTGGTTCTGTCAAATATAAATTGTATTGTGGAGTAAGATTATTTAGCTTGCCTCCACTGGGACTCAAACTGGGTTTCTGACTATCAGGGCCAGTACTCTTACCAACTGAGCTACAGAGGCGCATGGACGCAAAATGTATTTCTAAAAAGACAAAATATACACATGTACTTACAAAATACAGTGTTGTGTGTATGAATAATATGAAATGTTGGACACTAAAGGAAGAGTTGTTGAAAGCCTATGAATTTTATTTCTCATATTTTAACCAATTATCATTATCAAATAACACATACTTTCCTCTTCAAAAAAACAAAGTGATTTTTATCTTATCCCATAGTTGCACATGCAATTAGTTACAAAAATTAATGGAATACATTAACCATCTCATATCTCCATTCTACCATTTCTGGTAGAGGCGCAGAGGCGCATGGACGCAAAATGTATTTCTAAAAAGACAAAATATACACATGTACTTACAAAATACAGTGTTGTGTGTATGAATAATATGAAATGTTGGACACTAAAGGAAGAGTTGTTGAAAGCCTATGAATTTTATTTCTCATATTTTAACCAATTATCATTATCAAATAACACATACTTTCCTCTTCAAAAAAACAAAGTGATTTTTATCTTATCCCATAGTTGCACATGCAATTAGTTACAAAAATTAATGGAATACATTAACCATCTCATATCTCCATTCTACCATTTCTGTAAAATGATGTGATTTTCACCTCAGTGGTTTACCATTTAAGATCAACGTCACTTCTCTGAGAAAGAACAAACACAACATTAAGCCACAATCAAATGAACAAACAAACAATATAAGTTAAATATCTATGTGTTCAATATCAATCAGTCAGTCATTTGTGTTTCCAATGATAGACAAACAAGTTTAAATCTCAATTACATCTGAATGGCAAGTGTTAAGCAAGGAGCTGTGTGAACTGGACAATACGTTGTCATGTAAGTGAAGTACCCTTGAGTACGACGTTAAACCCCAAACAATCAAACATACAAACTTAACCGTCATTTGTTGTGTTTCAGACTCCCCGACAAAGATGAGAGCCGAGTCAGTTGGCAAGATCAGTTTGACTGGAGATTTATCTGATACCTATGGGGAAGACCAGGATATAGACTTTCATTACATCACAAAACCTGAACAGTCAGTACATTTGTTTCCAGGCCTGTGGCTGAATCTACCAATACCATACCCATCTCTAACCTGTACAAACATTTATATATTTTGAGAGGAACCACCTGTTGAACTGGTGCTGTCAAAGCTTGCAGTCAACATGGAGCCGGCCTTTTTTGTGATGTTGTCTTGTGTCTTGCCTTTGTTTGTTGCCAGTTGTGTCATGGATGATTTTCTTCATAAATTTGAAAGGGCCGTCCTGGCATGCCTTCATTGGACGAAATAACATTTAACACGAAGTTAAACCCCATTTAAATGAACGAAATGTATAATATGGGCTGAATATCTGCTTAAAACAAACTTTGCATGACAGGCATGAATAGGTCATTCTAACTGCAGTTAGAATACCAATACCATTAACTGCAGTTAGAATGGCAAGATTCTTAGATTTCATTTTTATGTCATATTCTTCCAGATTAACAGAAGCTCACAAGACAATAATACGGGTCATAAGAAAGATCAAATTCTTTGTAGCAAGAAGAAAATTTCAGGTAAGATACATTAATATAAATCATTCTAAGTTATTTTAGTTAGAAACACTGTGACTTTTGATATTTTGGTCAAGTAATTGCATTTTGCATTGAGTGCTAGTCAGGAGCCGATCTGTTTGTGGCGTCCTCATGGTCCTTGTTTTGTGTTTTTGATTGTCCTGTGTTGTCCTTGTTCATTGCCAGTTGTCTTAGGCGGTCTCTTCCACCACTTGGGCTGACACATTATCAGATGAGTAATATAACCTTAAGTACTGTGTTAAATACCAATCAAACAAAAAAATCGATTCAGCACACATTATTCAAATTCCTGATATGCACTCTGTATTTATATCAACACTGCATTCTCATGAACTCTGCATTCACATGAACTATGTTTTAAATGTGTTAAACAAATTTTTATATGAGAAAAAAGTTATACATGTAATATTGTTGTAATTATTTTGTTATTAGCAAGCACGAAAACCATACGATGTACGAGATGTTATTGAACAGTACTCACAAGGCCATCTTAACATGATGGTGAGGATAAAGGAACTCCAACGAAGGTCGGTATAACTTTGCAGTCATTGTCAAATAATAATGCAATATATGAGTTAAAATAAAATGTTCATCACAAACACCAAAGGAGCTTGATGTTATACCTGGGAAGGTGTTCAAAGCACTACTAAATTTAATCCGCTATTAGATGACGTCACGCCATGTTGAAGGTCTATCTCTAATCCACTATTAGTGATTTAATCTGGTGTTACTGACTAATAGTCTTTCGGGCAACTTGTCCCTGATGTTCTCAGAGCTAAGGAGTAATACAAAACCTGATCTGGTGGTCTTGTGATTGGTCCTGTCGTGTGATTGTCCTGTCTTGTGATTGGTCCTGTCTTGTGATTGTCTTGTCTTGTCTTCGTTTGTTGGCGGCAGTTTGTTTGAAAAAAAAAACAATGCTGATATTACTTAGCAGTGGATATGAACTTTCCAATATCATCAAAATATTTCACATTTTATGGCTGAGCTGGTGTCAGTTACTGTTGAAGTACATCATAAAAGTGAAACAACCTCAAGCACAGCAAAAAAGCGCAATCAATCAATCAATCTATCAATTTGTTTGGTGCCAGTGGCATTGGGGGTGCTTTCCTCCACCAATTGGGTTCGCACACTACCATATGAGTGAAATAACTTTAAGTTCTATGTTAAACCCCAATCAAACAAACAAATGTATTTAAAGTTGTTTGTGTGCTAGTGTACAGTTAGGTGACTTGTCGCTCAAATAAAGGAATAACACTTTGTACAAAAGTCCTCTAATATTATGCAATTCGAATATTCAGGTTTATTGAACACCATCCTGTGAGTGAAATAACCTTATGTATGAAATTAAACCCCAATCAAACAAACAAAAGTCATTTTTTGGGGGCTTCTTTATATTTCAAATCAAATGTTTCCTTCTCTCTATTGCGCAAATATATATCATCTGTAGAAAACAAATATTGACTTAGCAATCGACACATCTTTATTGTGAGTTAAAAATCTACAAATCCGTAGAACTAATATTTGTCCATAACAGTACATCTTAAATTATCAACTTCATCAGATCTGTCAATACTGTAAAGTACTTAATTTTCGCGTGGAACTAATTTTCGCTGTTTTCGCGGTAACAAAGTTTGCGCGAAATATAATTCCCGCGAACAGACGTATATCAATACAATGTTACCAGGCTAAAATGTGCAACAGTACGCTGCATACATAATCTCCACAATTAGTCTTTATAACCAGTAAGCCGGAAAATACTCTGCGAGTGGGTTACACAAGTCGCGGCAGTCATAACATCACGTTGTTGTTGT
>JARDVA010458836.1:5040-15936 GCA_030265315.1 Mopalia swanii | reverse complement strand
GTTTCTGTGATCAGTGCTCTAACAAAATGTTCATTTTTCGACCCCACCCATCTTTAAAGGCTTGTCATATTGGTTGTGCAGATTTTATTGAAATGAAATTTTTGTACAGATGTTGTGAAAGGATTTCTCAAAAGCATAACACCAATCCTAAACTTATGCATTGTTTAGTTTTTCTTTTATGTCGTTGCAAACAGGTGGTAGCGTTTCTTTTGGACACTAGTTTACTCTCAATTTATAATCTTACCGATAAATGTGGAAAGGATTACCGTGGTAAGCATGGATACCCCAGTTAAAGCTGTGAAGGCCACTGCCGTGATCCGTCTACCTAACCTAAAAAGTAGCCCGTCATAAAAAAGTAACCAATCAGATTTGAATACTGATAACATCAGTATATATTGGCCAAGTGATCAATATTGATTATTACAAGATGCCTCCAAAATCAACACACTTCATTTTCCAGATATAAATTCCCAATTAAAAATACAGAAATACAGAAATTAAACATATATTACTTGACGCGTTTGTGGGTAATACACGAGTCCGGTATTTGAAATCATTTAGTTTAGTTTAAAAAGGTATCGCATCCACAATAGTATCATTGTCAACTTTTTGCTAATCCAAAGTCCCATAATCCAACATGTAGCGTTAAAATATTACAGTTTGATGCTTTGTCTAATGCACCTTTTGTTTGATACAAAAGGTGTAAAACAAACAACAGTATAAAATTGAGCTGAGAGCTACTCCTCGGCTCTAACGTGATAGCTTGTCAAGGATACCTTTAGCTATAATTTACTCAGTGGTGGAATTTCTAGTCGCAGAATACCTTGTCATTGTAAAATATCCGGTTATAGTTGGTGGAAATGCAGAAACAACCAATAGAAAATAATTCAAGAATCGGCTGCCTGCCAGGCGGTGGGTTGTCAAGCTGAGCCCGAAAGACGTAAACGCTGTGACTATCCTGAAAACAAAACAAAACAAAAGCAAAACAATATATAATATCTCAAAAGAATATATTGTGAAAATCTATATAGTGTGAAACGTACGAACTTGCGAGACGACTTTTAATTACGGGCAGTACTTGTTAGATAATATATTGTTAGACTTGAGTCAGTTGAAGAAAAATATATATGTTTCTATTCTAACAAGGACAATAGATGTATATATGTGTACATTTTTGGGGAAAGCGCTGGACCGTCAGGAAAACCATTACCTAAATTTTGACAGAACCAACAGATAGACTGTATTTTGCTGGCTTAATTATCTGGAGTATGGGAACTATAACTGTTTTGAGTGGCATTTAGAAGAAGGGGTAGTAACACTACAAGGTCGTCATGGATATAGAACTTCTGGCTTTGTTGACAACAACGTTTCGGAGTAGATACTAGCACCATTGTCAAGGTAATGACTATAATACATGGGTGACGTCTATATTATATAAATTACATCCCATGTTTGAAAACAAAGATTAATTGGCTTGAGATCATTAAATGTCACAGAGAGGGGTTGCAGTTTTAGACAAGATATACGAGATCTTTGTATAACATGTACAAATAAGTCCATATATTAGAGTTATTAGCTTGAAAATGGTGCTAGCATCTGCTCCGAAACTTGCTGTCAATAAACACAGAACCTTATTATGTATAGAAACTAGCCAATACATAATTGGTTTATCAAGTGCATCTGCCCTTCAACTGAAAACCCATGAAAACTCAATAAATTTTGTCACCTGCATAAAATTTGACTATTTAACTAAAAATTTAAAGGCTGAATAAAAATAGCTATTAGGACACAAGTAATTTCTATATTGTCTATGTGTAACGCTTACTTAAAGGTGGTACACTAATATGACGACGATGTGCTTCAACAACAGTCATATTAACACAACCATAAAATGTTATTCTTTTGCCGTTTTGAAAAAAATGTATTCCTTTGAAGAACATCATAATAGATCGAACGAGTATGTTTCCCTCGCAATTATTTGGAGAAAGTCATACATTTTTGTAAAGAATTACCTTAAACGTAAACGACTGACATAAATATTTCAATTCTTAACATTGTTAAAGCTAGCCATGGAGTAAGAATGTTCGAATCTCTTGTCTCCATATTGGGGAGGGCGGTCATCTTGTGAACACCTCTACAAGTAAATCAATTATTTTTCTGGGGTTTTTTTTGTGTCCGGGATTACATATAGCAGTAAATCACGGAATGAGTTTTCTTAATGTCTACACTCACCAACCGAAGAACATAACAAACGACACCAGCCTCAAACGCGGACTCCGCCAGACATCCATTAACGAGTACTTTGTTTGATGTTGCCACGGTACTGATGTATATTCCACATTGGATGGATTCAGATGAAACGTGTCCATCTCAACAATATCTTCCAACTCCCTTGGGTCAATGATGCAGGCGCGCGCCTTTTCCATGACAACAGTCTCGTCTGCATTGTTCAGTCGACACGCTTTGCGAATCAACTTAAGGGCTTGTTCGTTTTTTTTGTTGGCAAACAACCAGCGTATCGACTCTTCTACATATCTAAATGTAATGGTAAACAATTTACGAATAATTCTAATGATTCTGCAGACAATTTGTTTTAGTTTCCAAGGGCAAAGACCGTCGGGATACATTTCTGCAACAAAAGCAGATTGCATCCTGATCCAGATTGAAAAATTATGGAAAACCGATTAAGATAGTTGAAGAGACCAAAGGCTATTTCACTGGCTCTAGGCCCAATCTCCAAGCACCATCTTCAGAGAGCGGTTATCTCCAGTCATTCTCTGTCTTGCATTTTGACTATCGATAACTTTACGCTCAGCTTTGTTTGTTTGATTGGGGTTTAACGTCGTACTCAAAGGTATTTCACTTATGTGACGACGGATTGTCCAATTCACATTGCACCTTGCCTTATTACGATGGAAAACCTGGAAGAAACCGAGTAAAAACCACCCCCACGATTGCAGGAGACACAACATGTGGCTCGCCCATAAACCTGATGGTCGACAGGCGAACTCGATATGGTAAACGGTACATCGAAGCAGGATTCGGTAGCGGACGCGCTATCACTAAGCTTAAGGTCAATCAGCCTTTAATCCTGCAGATTTTCCGCCAATACAAGAGCCACAGGGACAGAAGTTCTGTTCACCTGGGTACCCAGTCATTTGGGTGTCTCTGGAAATACAGTTGTGGACAAGGGAGCAAAAACAGCCCCAAACAAGCTCTTGTCTCAATCTAAAATATATTATAAAGATCTCAAGCCAAACATTTATAAATACATTTTAAATCTTTTGCAGGGGGGAAGGGACCTGGAAGTTAACTAGAAGTGTGAAACGCCCATATGCGTAGCGTGTACGGCATTGTGTCCTAAATCGGCCTATTCAACTACATGCCAGCCATACCTCGAAACAGCGTAGCTAAAATACCGCTGGATGTGGCGTTAAACGATAATCAATAAATCACCAATGATTCCATGGGATGTAGTGCCTAATCGAGCTCATTGTGTATGGCACGCTTTGGAAATTAGTTTTATTGCACGATTGCTCCATTTCATTTTGCTATCTAACAACTATCGTATAGATCCACTATTATATCTATAACCAAAGAAAAAGAACGAATGTTTTTCTCTGCTAAAGTGTTCTTTGCTGTAGTAAATTTCAAATTTATTATCAAGCTTAACCCATATTAAACATTAAACATAAATATATCTTAATAATACTAATGAACGTTTTGGCAATGCAATTCCAAAACAGTACAGACTCATCAATGTCTTTCAATCTAATTTAAATCAAATCAAAATAGCTCCCCGTCTTTTGTTTGATCTAACACAAACGCCAACATTGTCCAATCACAGAGCCGCTTCTTAAACCAACTTTGTAAATGCTGAAGATTTCTGCAGACGAACCGGAGTTTACAAGAGGGGCGTTTGCCCCTATTAGTATTTAAAGCCATTCTTTCGGAGCTAGTTGTAAAAAGAGTGTCTGAGATGAGGTGTATAGACTTGGTTCTGAAAACCATTTAGATCAAATAAATAAAATAACAAGTTCACCGGCCCCTATAGAAATCTCAAACTCCACTACACCCAGCCACGATTATTCACAGCGTCTGTGGTCAGCGAGTTGATAGAAACGTTACAAATAAACTGATCTTCTTATAAAGCCTCTCAGATAAGCGGCATCGCCACCTTGTGAGCTAAAACTCAGATTCAATAACCAAAAATGAGAAGATGACTGACATCAAAAGTCCTAGTTAACCATATTAGACCAATTATAGCACACAAGAGAAACACAAAACTAAACAACCCGATATTAAGATCTATTTAGAAACTTGTCTCTAAGAGACGGCTGTATAGAACTCGGGAGCTTCCGTGGCTTAGGCGGCCTCTGGACCTTCGTCTTATTCTTCACAGGGCCTGTGAGTAACCACGGTTAAAAGAACCGCTACAAATAACTGATCTGGTGGTAAAAGTGTCTCGGGAAAACAATATCGCCACATACAGCGAGTCAAAAAAATGTAACTTTTCAAAAATATACAATTAGTAAAGAAAAAAGCATTAAAAACTGATATAAACACTCATAGTAAACGAAATTAGTTATATATGGCGAAACTGGCCCAGAACGTGAATGAGTAGAACTCGAGATCTTCCGCAGCCTAGGCGGTTCCTATGATCATTGAGATTACTTACAGTACATTTGGAATGAGGAGCAAGACAGATGCAGTCGTCAGGGTCAATTGGAAATGTCTCCAGCTAAGGTCGCGAAAGGCATAACCCAAACCGGTCATACCCATCATGGCGCAATTCCAGCTTATACTCCCGAACAGATGGACGTAAGCGCGGTGTGTTGTTGGTAACACTTCCAGGGGTATAACTGCAAGCATTGTCACATGACCCTGTAACAAAATAAATCTAGCCTTAAATAATTTTTCACGTGATATCTAAAAACACTTTTTGTTGGTAACCGGTGTGAATCTTCAATTAAACGGCTTATTGGGTTTGGGAAATTTATCAATGTGGGCAAAAAGGTTTTCTTCACCAAGACCCATAAAGAATTTAAATACATGAATTCTACTTTTATTTTCCAATATAGCAAATGGCATGTTATATTTCTGTAATTGCGTCCATCTGTTAATGGCTAGGCATGCGTGAAAGTGTTTTCATTGGTCGATTGTACGGCTCACATATTTACACTAGACTTACAATTGGTATGCTGATTTACAGTAAAGGAAAGAATACAATAACCCAATCGTAAAAAGCTATCAAATCATGTCGTGTGGAGAGGCCCTTTTACGTCCCATGATTGCGGTATGCATAGTTTTCTTCCTCTACATTTATGGAATTATTTTTTAATATTCAAAGGACTATTCGTCTTGGTTTATTTATTTTGTGTGCAGAATCACACGCGGAACCGGTATATGTTGATTTGATTGGGATTAACCGCCGTACTTTTGTTTATTTTTACTCATATCACAGCGTACCAACCAAATTGTAAAGGAAAATCACCCTCCATGACAATGGCAACAAAAATATACAAGACAGGACAACCACAAGGCGTAAAACAAAGTCATCGAAAACAGATGGTCTTTGGTCAGCCTCAGAGTCATATAAAACTCCCTCTTACAGTCCGCTACTGTTTTTCTAGTAATAAAGTGGGTGATTTCATTAATTTATTATTTGTCGAAATGCATGTCCGTGTCATTTGTCTTCACACATATATAACAATCAAGGACATTAGGTTTCGTGTAATTTAGATAAATTATGTAGGCTACCTGTTGAAACATCCCGATGATAAATCTTAATATTAAATGGACGATGACATTAGGTGAAAACGCCAGGCCGATGCATGACGCAATCATTCCACATTGAGCAAACAAGAACACCGGTCTCCGACCAAACCGATCGGCCATTGTTGTAAACAAAGTGGCTCCCAAGGCTTGTCCTGCTATCAAGATTGTTTGTGCCAGCTCTGCCTGATAGCTCTTATCACACACTGTGTCCCACTGAAAATTCCAGGAATAGAAGAAAGAGGCTAAAATCTTTTCACAAAAGATATTTTTTGAAAAAAGTAGAAAATACTCGGACAATTGGTTGACATATTTTTCAGATGATGAAGTCAAAATAGACGATATTAAAATAGACAAGGTGAAACTAGACTGGAAATTGTTTTTATCATCAATGGCTCAAGCCTAAGCAACTTAATCTACAAATGTCAGCACCTGTGTTAGAAACAATAGCGTAAAATTAAGAGTAAGTAGTAAACGAAAGCTAATTTGTAGAAACAATTTTAAAAACGATTTTTGGAAAGAGACAGAAAGGATGTATTCAGTTAACTAACAAATTGTCATCCATACCAAATTTTCCCATGTTATATAGCTAATTTGTTTACTACTTAAAATACAATAGATTGAATACAATGATTAACTGGTCTAACTTCATTCAAGTACAATTGGAAAAAACACCAATATGGCCTTACATCTGTTGTTGTTGTTGATGAAGTTTCTGCTTTCTCATAATCGTACCCGTGATAACAAAGAGTTCCGTTTCTGCTGTCCAATAATTCCTTGCATGTTGGATAAAAGTTTGTAGTTAAATTTTGAATGCTTGTCTTCGTCTCCGGCACATGGCATCGAAGTGGTGGTTGATACCCTGAACACAGAAAACACCATGGGCACGATGAAGTACCAGTAAGGATATATATACAATGTTGTAATTGAGAAGTGTTAATGTAAGAAGCAGAAAGAAAAAAAAAACTCGTAAAAACCGACCAAACGATTGCAGGAGCCACACTGTTTGGCTCCCTCGTATATTTGAGGTCGATAGAAGGACTCAAACATGTGAGTGGTTTATCGAATAAGGGTCAGAAAGCCAATACGCTTACCACTGAATCAAGACGGCTGGCCCTGAACCATTTATAGAAAAACAGGTTTCATAATGGGGCTGGGCATATTTCACGAAAACTACATAAGACAAATTATTATCGTAAATGACGTCATCCCATGTTAACCTTCCATAAGGTGACGTCATTTATGATCAAACATGTTCGTTCGAAGTTTCATGAAAGTGCGTCCTGATCGCTACAATCAGATATTATTTCCGAAGAGTGGTGATCGCCGTGTTAATAGTATTCGAAATTTTCTGTGGTATGACTTAAAATAAAACCAATGATTTAAAAATAACATTGACAAAAGAGGAAGAAAATAAATCCAACAACACCTACCTATATACCAAATATTAAAGAGTTGGCTAGAAGCGGGAATACATAGCAATTTAACTAGGACAAATTGAACCAGTTGAAATCTGCCCCACACTCCTAATGTGACAAATAACTCGTCAATTTTCCGGCTCTGTGAATTTTCCTGCATTCTGATAGATGCAGCCCTGGCTTAATGATGTGAATTGTTTCATATGCTCCAACTTAATGCTGCAAGCTTGGTAATCCTCTTCTTGTAAAAGGCTTCATCGCATTCGATTGTGTCCCTGCGGCCTTTTATGGGCTTTTCCTTATACGTTTCTGACAAAGTTACCAAAACTAACTACGTTATTACAATGATATACAGAATAACGCGAAATGACAAACAACATACATGGCATAGCAACTCGTTGATTGAGTTAGAACTTCGTTAAAACTAAAGATATATATATATATATATTCTCTCTTCATTTATTAAAAAATGAATATATGTTATCTCTATTTGACCACCTCGTAAAGAAAGTATGCTTCTAGTTTCCCAATAGTGTGGTGAACACTCTCCGATAGCCATCTTAATATAATTATATTCTACCGCATGTCAGCTTGCCTAGGAGAATAACAGAAGCTACATATGAGTCGTGCTGTTTGCCGCCAGTTTTGCCGTTAGATAAGTAAGGTCACCAGTGAAGCTCCTCAGCATATAAACATAATATTAAGCAAAATAAATTAAATCCACAATTCATTATCTGATTACACTCCCTCCTTTTTATACACAGTAAATATACAGTATTTTCGCTCCGGCACAGTAAATATAGTTTTTAAAACTGTACTTATTATTTATACAATTTAGTGGACTTAAATATGTCGACACACCTCTTAAAGCAGTTTGCTGTGTTAAAATTTCAGGACCTATTTAAAACCTTTGGGCATTGGAACTGGTCATACGCTTGAATAAAACGTGAAGTGTATAGAGACTGACCCATGTTCTTTATTTTAGTACCGATACAGGTCGGTCGTGTCTGTGCCTCGAAATCAGCCTGTTCCTGGCCATTATAATAACAAAGTTATCCAACGTTCCCTTATTGTTCAGGGCTTATATCCAAGCAAAAGGATTGCCCCATCTAGTCTTTTTTTAATATCCTAATAATAAAATCTATGTACCATTGTTTTGTGCAATAATGAATGGCACAAAGTCTGCATACCAGACAATGCAACATCAGAGTGTTAGCTAGGAGACAGGTATATATCATTCAATCAATCAAATAATTGATTGATCGACCATTCGTTCAATCCTTTGCGCATGTACATGCAATATTTTACGTGCATGGGAGTGGTGATGTCAGGGATGTACTGTGAGAACACATGTTCTTACACTTGAACCCCGATATCACATCTCCCAATCCGTGTGACAAACATTGATTATTTTCCCAATTTTACGTCATTAAGGGACGACGTCACATTTTCGGCGCCACTTCTATTGCGCCGCTACGATAATATAACGATGTCGGGAGGTGTTGAATTGAGGCCGGTTGTTCAAAGCACCGTTAGCCTAACAATCTATTCTAACCCTCCACGGGTTACGTGCCGTGCGCAAATATACATAACAAGGAACACAGCTCAGCGGTCTTAATTAGACAACAATGACCGCAGTTCCGACTACCTCCCTTCACAGACTTGCACTGCATAAGCATACCAATAGATAAAATCCATCTCGAAGACAAAAACAGCCAATTCGTTAAATTAATCAATCCATTATTCCGTAAATAAACGTGTGGTGTTATGATATTTTCAATTCCCAAAGGGGTAAACACACTTTACCTCCCAGCATGCAAATGTTCATCTATCAAATTTCTAATAGTAAATCAAACAAAACATGGCCGCTTCAAATTGTGTTTTCCTAATTTTATAAAACATACAACACAAATAGGGAATTGGTTGTCGCGAACATAGATTAAAACATGTCTACTGCACAATCGCTATAATTTATGGCACCAAAATATCAGAAAAATTGTTTTTGAAGACTTTTTTTACGGCGTTTTTCGCTGTTTTAAATCTCAGTCGAGTCGGATGGCGTTGTTATTGCAGCACGCGATGCCAGGTGAGGCAACTTCCTATTTCTGATTGGTTGTTGGCAGTTTACTGCATACAGGGGGGAATTTAGGAAGAGTCACTTTTGAGGCCGCGGGAGAGCTCTTTTTCTGTCTTTTTCGGGTTAGAAAGGTGTTTCAACCCTCGATATCGGTCATAGTTAGGTTTTTTAAGACCTCTGTCGTCATTATGACACCTCGTCTAAACCCTCGACGCCATACCGAGAATTTAAACCCCTAATTAGATGACGTTGCGTCACAAAGAAATAGACGTCATGTGGTAATGACAATTATTTGTGCCGCAACGTCCACTAACGGACTGGGTCCGGTTGTTCAAAGCTCAGTTTACCTAACAGCCAATTAAATGACGTCGCGTCACAAAGAAATGGACGTCACGTTGTAGTCGAAATTCTTTGTTACTCAACGTCATCTAACGGACTGTTAACTTAAATGAACTTTGAGCAGCCGGCCCCTGTTAAATTAACATGCCCCTGAACATTTAATTCATGTCACAACATAATTTACTGCTGACGTTGAAAGGCCGGATCGAGTGGTCCAGCAACACATCCTTGTCACAATGTGACATTGTGACGCAAACCTTGCAATATACGCTAGATAGATTGGTGGCTAAAACGCAATAATACAAAAACAGTTTCCCCAAACGTGCTCCATATTGTAACGCTTGTATGTTGACGTAACATGACAAATAGACGTTAAACGTAACAATAGGATGACGTAGGTAGTAGCAGGGGTAATGGTCACCATCGAGATATATGTTGTGTAAAGATAGACTGATTCAGAAGAGTATACCGTGATACAGGGAATCTCTGAAGACGACAATGTCACAATATCCTGGAGAGGGAATGCGAATGTCGCTCAACGGCAGAGAGAGTCCAACACCATTGCAGGCATCCGGTCTTTGGAGAAACGTCCTTCAAGTAAGTCGTTCATGAAGCGGGAATGCCTATGTCGGGACTTGTTTTGTGATGGCGCAAAGACTATTTGTGACAACGCGGCTATTGCGTATGCCTATCTGTCTTTATGTCATAAATGAGTAAATTTCAATGGTATTAATCATGATAAAAACATTTTTATATCTCTTGATCACGTTCTGATTGGTCACTGTTTGTTTAATGATACAATTAACCCAATGAAAATCTACCACTTACACCTGCAGCTTCGTGATCCCATATTCTGCATTTAATATTGCCTCGCTCGTCACGGTATTTTTTATCGATGTGTTGGGAAGTGTTCAAACGTCTTTATTGTGTTTTCTTTATTGCCAGGATTGATTGCTGAATATTGAATCGAAATATAATTATTTTTATGTACTTTTTTGTCGTATTGCATTTAAGTCTATATTAAATTTCAACCGGTACTGTTTGCTGTAACTCGAGTCCTCGGTATTCTTATGCATGATGTGAATGTGTGAAGTGTATGTCCTTCTCATCGGTTTTGTTCTGAAAAAAAAAACAGTATGATAGACGTAGGAAGCTTTAAACCGGTTTAAAAGTTCTTTCTTTCGTGCCGAAACAACAACAACAGACTTGTGCATAAAGCGCCGTTCCGTCAAATTATGATACTTCACTTGGTCTGCGATGGACCTAGAGAGTACATTTAAATTAGTT